>BLFK01000961.1:243263-258263 GCA_014634185.1 Astreopora myriophthalma | reverse complement strand
AGGATGTCAGGAACAAAAACAGACTACTTGTAGTCTCACTCGAGCATGAATACACTGTAGGTAAATACGTCATCCAACTTCAGACATAGTTGCTGGCTTTGCACATGCAAAGAAATCTCAGCAACCATTCCATCAGTCATAAAAGCAATATATTATAGATGTTTGAAGATCATGCTAACTGAGGCACCTTACTGTTCCCAAGATTTAGATCCCCAGAATTGTTGCCAACAGTCACAGTAGTTTTGCTGTTTTTAGGTCATAACTGGCTAAAAATTAAATCTTGCTACTTGAGCTCACAAGTAATGACATTCCTGACAAACCAATTAAAACTGTCAAATGAATTTTAACAGGAAAACTATCCCTATTAAATTTTAGGTGATTTTTGGAATACACCGTGTCCATATTTAGCCAATTTTTCAAGTTTCAATCCCTTTAAATCATTGCCAACCTTAGATACAGATAGCAGAAAATGGTTTCAGGGCACCAAGATGGTTTTTGTTAACAAGCCTTAGCATTATTTTTTAGATTCTGTACATGCAGAAGCACTTCTTTGGCCTTTTTATACTATGGCTCAAATAGCATGACACTGCCCCTTTAAGATACTGGCAATAAGGTAGTGAAAAATACATGGAACTAAAAAGCAACTTCTCATACTGAGCGGTATAATCAGGATCTATGGTCATATTTTTGAAGGCACAGTAACCCCAGAAAAGCGTGTTTTCCTTCAACAAAATTTTAATGATTAAGAAATCTTGATTGATAAATAGTCAATATCTCGCTAGCCTTGAAGTTTTGGAAAGTGGGGAATATTACTTGGGGAATATTCTCAGATATTCCTCAGTTATAGCTGGGGCATATTCAGTCATGTGATGCAGTTAGACCAATTGTGTGGGAATAATATTTGATGGATTATAAGATAATTTATTGCACTGTTAAATCCAGCTTTCTCAACTGATTAAGTTTAGTTTGGGTGTCATTAATATTCATATTCTCGATTATCCAGACTCTTGTTTATTGGGACTACTTTTGGTTCAACGTTCCTCAACAATCAACACTAGTTTCGTTATCATTTACTTGTTTTCCTTTCCTTCTGTGGGCAAATTATCTTGCAGCTACAACAAAGTTGATGTTCATGACAAAATGATCTAGAAGTAAAGAGCTTGGAATAATTATTGATTGGTTTTCATCTGCTCTATTTGGCCATCAGTTATCCCCTGATGGGGAATTTTCCCCTGGACATCCCAAAGTGCATTGCAATTCACAGTGCTGGTCAGATTGCTGAAGCATATTAGGAAACTTAAGCAAACAAACTTACCAAACTTATGGCTTCTGGTGGGATATACAATGATAATGCCTCTTGCACAAGATTGTGAAGACACTTGTTGCTATGGTACGCCTCCTTACCACCTTTGAGTAGCAGACCATTAGCTGTACTGATAGCGAGAGCAGCAATCTAATGAGAGTAATGACCTGGTCAGTTCTCTGTACAGTTCTTCTAATGATAAAGTTATACAAAAGAACAAATAATTACTGGCTCTTTTATTCAGAATAATAATAATAATATAATATTATGCCTTAACTCGTATACGAGCATAAACTAGCAAATGACTAATTGACAATAGATGTTTTGAAAAATAATAATAATAATAAAAAATACTAGAAAATCTATCTTTTTCTTCGTTCTTTCTTTCGCTGGTATCTTTCCTTTCGAACACCATCCAACTTTCCACAAATGGATCGAATTTTAGAGCGCCATAACGGACGATCCATAGCAACATACAATAATTAATATTATGTTTTGATTAAAAGAGCCAACAATTACCCACCCTCCATAAACATGCCAGCTTTAGTCTGAGAAGAGACAGTGGCGTAAATAGACAAAGTTCGCGGGCAGGGAGCAGGCATAAAAATTGGAAAAATAATTTCACTGGGACATTCAATTCTCCAAAAGCATAACTGTTTACACGTTCACTGAACATTGCTCACATCATAGTGATCAAAGAGGAACTCGCCCTTTTTATGAGATACCTGGACCAATGCATCTGGCCGAGATTCAAAAATGACCAGCAACACTCCAATGGGGACTGTCTCTTGTTTTAGCTGCAAACCATCGGCTATCTTTGTCCGCTTTATTACACGACCTAACAGGTCATGTGATGAATCAGCTATTTGTCTGAGTCCATGTGCAAGGTTTTCCAGTTTAGCTGGAGTCAACAATAGTCTGGATATCAGAGGAGCTGGCAGGCAACCTTCATAGCGAGCCTGTTCAAGATCTTTGGAATTGGCATCTAAGATTTCATCTTTGCGTTCTGTCAAAAGGTTGGCTAGTTTATAAATGATTCTCCCTCGCTATAAAAACAAAAAACAAAAGCAGAGAAACATGACATCACTTTCTATTTTTATCTGAAATTAACTATGAATCTCTTTGTGAGAGAAGTGGCAGCTAAAAACTTCACAACACAGCAACTCTGATGTTGGCACTTATCTATCACTGCTCACTATGGCTGAGGTGCATGTCTACAAATACAGCCATTCAAAGTGGCCATATTGGTGTACCTAAACAAAGAAACAGCAGCCATTTTGGTGTTGGTGTCCCAAAACAATCCTCGGGGAATTGAACTCCATTTTTATGCAAATATGTCCTTTTGTTTTGGCCGCCGGTCACACGAGTGAAAACGGTCTATGGTTTGAATCCTGTTAGATGGAGTCAGATTTTTTTTCAAAGTATGCCTGCGTCACTTTGTAAAAAAGATTATCATCATTCACCAGGCTGAACACTTAATAGGGACCTTTAGATTGGAGTACGAGTACAACCACGAGTGCGAGTTTCCTGCACTGAGCACGCGCATTAGGCTTGGAGGTCAAAATTTTTTCAAGTGCGCGTGCTCAGAACGAAAAACTTACAATCATAGTCGTACTCGTACTCCAATCTAAAAGTCCCTAAAATCTCATTTCCTTACAACTGTTTGGACTGTTAATTTCCATGACAGGCAGATAATTCACTTGCAAGAGTCTGCATCTGAGCTAAGCCTGTAATGATGTATGGTCACTCCACATGGATGTTAACTCCTAAGGCTAATCTTCAGCTGCCTTTCACGTGCTTTGGTGAGAAAAATTGGTAATAGTGAACAATGGCTCCCATATTTGGCTGTCGGTAACCTGTCTGATCAGGTCTTAGTGCGATTTGCTAGCGTTGTCGGTGATTAAAGTACACCCTTTTATGTTTTATTAGGCTTCCTTTTATTTCATTTTTAAAACACATCAATGCGTTGGTCATTTGGGTTTGTTTAGGCTTGAACTAAGCAAACTTAGTTCAGCGGAAAGATCTCTGCTATGTGGGACAACATATAATGGAATCTGTCTCCTGGGTTCGCCTCTTGATGGAGTTTACTCCAGTTGAACTCGTCAAGGTAACCTGGCAGTTTTGCTTTGGTCGTTCCATTCATCGCCTTCAGCTTCCGTTTCACTTGACTCCAGAGGCCCTCTATGGTGTTGCTGTGTGCTCCAGTATAAGGGTCAATGAAGTTTTCTGAGTGGTTTACCATCAGGTGGATGTAGCCTACATCGTTCAAATTAAAGTATAGCGAGAACTTGTCAGAAATAATCACGGTACCACGTTCAACGAACTCGTGAACTAGTCTGGTTACCAAGGTCTCTCGTTGGCGATCTGGAACGCGAAAAACTAGACTTCTCCCAGTATCTCGCTCTACCATTCCAAACACCCACTGGCCCTCTGAAACATGTCCACGTTTTGCTTGTTGCCAAACATTGACTCGTCAATCTCCACTGTTTTTCCTCGGCCGCCTAACTTAAAGTTACCGTTTAAAATCTTCATGGAGCAGACGTTGCGGATTTTGTCCAGTACTGTCACGATCGTTCAAAGTGATAATCCGGTTAGCAGAGAGAGCCTTTTGTTGGATTCACCAATGGACCACAGGTAGATGACGTACAACTATTGTGCGAGTGGAATATTGGAGTCTTCAAAGAAAGATCCAACCCTGACTGATCTACGTTTTCTGCAGTTACTCGATGGACATTCCCACATGTAACCATCGGTAGTGTTCTGCCTTTCTTTTAAAATCATCTGTGTGCTACATGCACATTCACGCCGGGATGCGAGCAAGCTGCGATCGACCAGGAAGGTGAAAATGGTTTGAAAATTTTGAATCAATGCAAGTAACTCAAAATGATTCATGATTGAAATGAGCGGGTTTTTTTAATGCTGATTTCTTTTAAAACTTCGGTCGGATCGAAAGCGTCCAATCAAAATGTTTGCTAGTTTAGTTGTGGTAAGAACCCATTGATTCCATTTACACCTCATTGGACCAAAGCATCTCTATTGTTTCTTTAAGACCCTTTCAACACATGACCTTTACTTTAATTATTTCAATTTTTGATCCTGCCGTGGGTATAAATTGTAATGCTCCTGTTGTAAATGATCACTTCTTGCACTTATGCAAACAAAACAATGACTCATCACAGAGAGTTCTCAAGTGTACTGTATGTGGAGGCGACCACTCTTGACTGCACTGTTTAGTTATATGTAACAGCTGCAGTGGTGACAAAAGATGCGATTGCCAATCAGGGCCTCCTCTGCAAACGAGAAGGACCCAGGAAGCCCGCAGTGCACCATCGAAGAGCAACGATCCAGAGTACGACTACGAGAAGCTGTATTCGAAGCTTGTTCAACGCCATGAACGAGTCGGAAAGGCTTTCCAGCAACTGCAAACGCAGAACGAGGATCTGACAGCTGAGTTAGAGGAAAAAAATCGAGAAATCGAGCAACTGAACAGCAATCCCCAGGAACTTGCCGAGCTTGTGAAAACCAAAGAAACAGTTATTGAAGATCTAAAGAAATCCCTGGTCGAGGCAAAAACCCGCATTTCGGCAATGCAGGAGGAGATACAGAGTTTGCAGGCTACTAATGCAGCAGCAGTAGATGAGGCACCTGGGGAGCAGACAGCACATTGCGTCGGCACACACAACCTAGAAAGCATCCATGAACGCTACAGCAGAGTACTTGCCATCCTCCAAGAAGAACACTGCAGTATGGGCAATGCCTTTTGGCTAGCGAGATGCCCCCGCAGTACAATCAGGGATTTCGTCGCGATCGCCGAGTTAAACATTGTCGATGCCAGGGAGCACGAGCTAGTCACCTGCGACCATACTGGTTCAGTGCAACAGCTAGAGCAGGCGTGTCGTAAACGTCTGTGACGTTATCTACCTATAATGGCTGCCATGTGGAGGGAAAGCCGGTTACTTCCACTGAAGTTTGATTCACCCTTCTACGAGTAGGGATGACATCCTGCTCAGAAATAAAAAAAAAACGGCCCCTTTAGGAGCCACCAACTTTGCAAAAGTGAATGAACCAACAGATCGAATAGTTCTAAACAAATAAAGACTTCATTAAAAGGGTTTCGGAGGAAGGGCATTTAGGGGATTGGGAACTAGACGAACTTTTCAAAATGACGGATAAATGAGCCAAAGCAAAAACAGTGGACAAAAGCCATAGTAGTATCGAAACTGCTGAGCAAGGTATCGTTATGAAATGATTTTAACTCTTTTTATGTAGTTTAGAAGCAATAGATAAGTAAATGTTTACGATCATTTTAGTTTATGACCCTCCGACAGGTTACCGACAAGTTGCCAACAGGTCACCGACTGTTGGCCAACAGTCAGCCCACAATATCTTTTGGGAACTATTCTTCACTATTACCGAAAAATTTCGCTTAAAACTGATTTTTTTGTGTTTGTTCAATATTAGCTCTGAAGCAAACAGTGCACATACCACATCAAGGCAACTAGATATGGTCACTAAAACGTTTTACAGAGCTGTGATTTGGAAAATGTTCATGTCTGCCACTTATCAACAAGAACTAGTTTTATCAACTGCACCATCATCATCGGATGGCTGAGGAACAGGCGACTGTAAGGCGTCCACAACTGGCATGGTCATGTCATCCTCTGAAAGACAGTTGTTGGGGTCAATCCATTCTAGAACTTGGTGGGGGCAAGGACCTCTGCGGTCTTGTATTTGTAGTACTAGTATTAGTAGCAGAAGCAGTAGTAGTAGTAGTAGTAGTAGTAGTATCCGTTAATCTGACGTAGGTTGCGCACTCGTTGTTGTTACGTATGGTCACTCAATAACATCGACTTTGTGATTGACTGGCAATCAATAGCGCACGCTAAGCCCTATTGTAGTGCTAGTAAAAGGCGTAACCTTTGTCTGACCGAGAAATACATCATAATCTGCGAACCGCATTGCTGTACACTGAACAAAAGGAACAAACTAGTATCTTCGTGCAGACACAGGGGAAAGGCACTACAGCGTGGAAGTCAATAAGTTACAAAACACCTATGTAAATGCAGTGACACCAGTCTTAACAAACTCCTGAAGAGTGAGGTTCGCCTCACGAAACAGGCCTGTAGAGAACCAATGTTTTAAGATTATCTGTCTACTATATATCGCTCTGTACATTACATCGAGCACTCTACAATGGAGAATCTGAATTACTTATGTATGTATGCATTTTCTTTTGCCTGTTTCTGCATATGAAGAATTTCTGTAATTAGGCTTAAAAAGACCGGTCCGCCAAGACTAGCACCTGCTACCTGCGGGCTAATCTAATGTTTTTGTAATTCTCTGAAGGATTAACTTGCATAAATTAAATGTGACTGAATTACCGACAAGCCAAATTTCCCCGATTGGTATGGATAGCACTGAAGTCAAACTTCTATTTGTTAATTTTTTTTCTTGAAAACGAAAATTGTATAAAATAAAGCTCTCTTGTTACCAAACTAATCTACTTAAGGATGCCTAGAGACTCCATAATTTCAAATTCCCTTAGGCCACCAGCTCCAGGGTGTCCCAGGTTGTCAACTTATAACTTTGCCTGTATGTTAAGTGACCACAGATGGGATGCTGTTTGAAAACCTTTTCCCTGTGGAAGCAAGTGCTTTGTACCTCGACATAAGTCAGTGCTTGCAAGCTTCTGCTTCCTCTACGAGCTGGAAAAGAAGATGAAATGACACCGGATCAACAGAACTGCTCAAGCAAGACAAACTGATACCTAACTGCAATTCTACACACTTCAACTCCTCTCTTCCCTTTTCTGTGGAACTCTCAAAGTATATTGGACACTTTGTCAAGTACTAATTGAGACAGTAAAGGTTACACTTTTCTGACTTGATCTGCTACTTGGATCTAATGACCATTGCAAAGGAGTTCTCACGTGAACAGGTCTTTGTTCTCAGAGCAGGATGGTTAGTTGTTGGTAACAGCAGTGAACTACAGAGCTGAGGACTGCAGCTGGAGTACTGCCTGCGCGAACAGTCGTAGTCAGGAGAAAATGCAACCTTTGCATGCCAAACAAATCATAATAGATCAAGTAACATCTTCAGAGACAGTAGGTCTTCATTGTTAAGCCATAAATGATACACAAATTTACCACCAAGGCCCAGGTTGTCATTCACGTGACTCTCACAATCATGTGGAAATCAGTCTCATCTGCTCTCCAGTTTGTAGGAGTAAAGGAATTCTTTTTGAGGTGCCTAGTATCAGTTTTTGTCTTTTTCAGTGCATGAACTTTGAAGAAAATTACAAATAACTGGGCTGACTTTCCACCAAAATTGTTGTAAGACAGATTGTCCGTTTTGTACTTGGTAAAAAATTATCATGGCAATGAAAGGAACAGATTATTAAGGTGCACTTTGCCCTTCTACAGCTTATATCTTGAAAAATACCTCGGTGACCCCAATTTTTTTAACATGATTACATAAGCCATTAAAAAAGGAAATTGCGCAACTGAAAAAAATTCTTGGGAAAAAAATATTGGGAGCGGATTTCTTATAAATGCGGGAAAAGGTAACTCTAAGAGTATTGCAAAATTCCCTCCCAAGAATTTTATTAAACTTTGTCCTATGTTCCCTCTGAATGCGGGCTAGTTTTTTTTAGAAAAACCTTTCTGGGTGTAAACAATTCCACGCATGGCTACGAGTTTTCAAAATCTTGAGTATAAAAGAATGGCATTTACTCATGCTCAGTTTTGTTTAGCACTGACCACTGCATGTTTGTGTTTGGTCAAGAATTAGACTCTCTTTTTGCAAACCATCAAAGCTCTTGATTTCGCTGATTGTTATCACTTTAACCTTATTCATATGGAGTATTTGGGATCACTTTTAAGAATTTACATTCATTGCTTAGATTCCTTGACCATACATTTACTGAAAGGGAGCCTAGCGAAAGTGTAAATTGGAGGAGTGAATTTTTCCAAGAGTATACACATGGATATTTTTTGTAGCACTCTCAACATTTATGGATATAGTGACCTATGGTGGGACTTTGAGCTTTATCATGGTTTACTGAGCCAAACAATCCAACAAACAACATCCAGTAAAGGAATGTGGGATTGTGGGGTTCTTTGCACTTCTAGATTCACTGAACTCTCTACAGTCACCTGCATGAACACGATTGATCGCAAAAGGGGTACAAATTTTTGCTTTAAAATCAAACAGTGAGCTGGGAAAACACTTTTCAGACAACCCATTGTGCTGAGCAAATACTCCCTATATGAAAATTGTTGTGAGAATGCCTTTTTTTTCTGAACACAAGACAAAAACAAACTTCCTTGATAAAATCCATGCACTGCCATATTTGTTTTGCTTTTCGTGCGTATGAAGCGTGACGTCCAAGCTAGTGACCAGCCCTCTCACACGTGAAAAACTAGTCCCAGCCACCTTAAACAAACTAAGCCTAGTATCCTAGACTTCAAATTCAGGAGATTATCAATTAAAGGTACACTCTGAATTTGACTTCTGCTCAAATATTCGATTAGCAACAGCAAAAAAGTAAAAAAAAAAAACTTCACAACTGGGACCTTAACACACTATCATTTGAAACCAATGAGATGATTATTGATTCTTCACTAAAAGACAATACTTTGTGACAAAATATTATGCAGCTGCCATCATTAGGAAAAAGGTAATAGAAATAAACACTTAGGATTGCCAGGCATCCACTATACTCTGATTTTTTGTTGCTGCACACTATGGCACGGGGAAAAACAAGCAAAAACCATATTTACAATAGGTCACCGATCAAGAATTGTGCCATGAAAGATATGGCATATTAGACATACCTCCTGCTGCCTGACTGTCTATAGATGGCCCTGTCTCATCTACCATAGTGAAGAACGTTCCCACTTTTCGACCTTCTAATACTTGACGAATCACATAATCACTACCAGTGCCATTCGCTATCACCACACTGGTGCCTCTCTCAAGAGCCCATGAAGCAGCCTAAAAAGCAACATTCACACAAAATACAAATTTTTCCTGTTACCCTAAAGCAACCATTTGTGGAGAGCAGACCTCTCAGTATAGCTCCGCAAACAACTGTAATAGTCACGATTTGCTGTGCAGACATATTTAAAACTTTTGGCACAGTTGTCATAGTGCTTATCCTACTCTGCTGTAGGGTGGTAAAGTACGATGCCATGCTTCCATGGTAACCAACTTTCTGGTTCTAAACAAACCATTGATTGCAAACATGTCCCTTTTCAATTTCAGCTATGCTCAAAACTGTCTAGAGACATTTGACCTTCTTGACCCCTGTAATGATCATTCTGGGTCACAATCAACCTTGATCTTTGTGGAATTGTCTATGATTTGTTAAAAGAAAGGTTGCACACTTCACAACCCTTGAAGCTGAATAATGGAAATGGACAATGTGAGAAACTAACTGATTAATTTAAAGGGAAAAGCAAAGCATGAGTGGTTTACAATCAACTATATGCGTTCTTAACTGAGCACAATATTATTTGTAAGTACCCATCGGGATTATGTTCCACGCATTCAACTGTCACAGACCTCCTTGAGGCCACAGATAGGTTGGCCTACAACATTGACCATGGTATGGTCAACGCTGTTGAGCTCTCAGATCTAAAAAGAGCATTTTATATGGTCGACCACAGGATTCTTCTCTCTAAATTATATAACTACAGTATACGTGATGAGACCTATCTTTCGTTTGCGTCATACTTAACCACACACAACGGTGTTCTGTAAATGGGTCGCTTTCTAAGAATTGTTCATTAAGTTGTGGTGTCCCTCAAGCAACCATTTTAGGACCGTTGTTGCTCTTGCTGTATATTAATGACCTGCCAAATTGTCTATCAAACTGTAAACGAGAATGTATGCAGATGATATGCATTTAACATATGCAGGAGATGTGCAGGCACCATTGAATCATGTTTAAATGTAGATCTGGCAAATGCTAACAACTGGCTAATGGTGAACAAACTGACCCTAAATATGACTGAAACTGAATTTATGCTCTTCGGATCAAGACAGAGGCTACGTAACTTCACAGACTCTCAGACACCAGTAATAAATGGTTCTCCAATTAACCAAATTACTTCGGCAAAGTCATTGGGAGTTCTCATTGACGACAACCTCAATTGGAGTACACATGTTGATAAAATTATCAAGACGATAGCTTCAAGGATCAGAACCATAAAACATGTAAGGCATGTAGTCCCACCTGCCACACTGAATTACATTTATCAGGCTTTGATACAGCCACACTTCGATAATCGTAATGTCGTCTGGGGTACTTGTGGACTAATGCTACAAAATAAATTACAAAAACTACAAAATAGAGCTCCCAGAGTCTTGACCTAGCTACTCAAGACGCTGATGCTGATGTCTTAATTGGTAATTTGGGATGGAACAATCTGGTTTGACCGAGAGAAATTCAAACAGCACTAATGGTTTAGAGCAAGACCAATACATGGGCTCACACCTGATTATCTTTGCTAAAAATTCACAAGTCATAATACTAACAACAATTTGAGGGATTAATTAATGTCCCCTTACCATGCATGAATTATTATAAGAACAGCTTTAGTTACAGCAGTGCTGTTCTTTGGAACAGCCTACCTTCTAACCTAGGGCACGTTGATTCCCTTTGTCAATTCAACAAACTAATAAAATCTGCATTTTAGGCACAGCATTCATGAAAACAGCTTATTAGTATTGATTTACTTTTTACTGCATAATGTAAGATGGAATTTATATTGTAATTAATGTTAGGTCTAGCTAGGTGTACTTTTTAAGCTTATCTATAATGCTTATGAATTTACGAAGGATAAATAAAATTGTACCTTACCTACCTAAAATGGGTTTTAACAAAAGAGATGAAAATCCCTGTGTGATGGTGACAAAACTGAATTGAAAAGAAGTTGACAAAATTGAATTGAAAGAGTCCACCATATCCCAACAAGACCAAACACAGAGAAGAAATCAATGCCAAGACCAATTTCACAAGGGTTTCCCTTTACTGAGATAAAGAGTTTATTAATGCTCACATCAAGAATCTATAAAAACATGGGGTAGCCGATGACTTTACAAAAGAGGTAGATGAAGTAAGGAAGTACCTGCAGCCTGTCTTAAAGAAAGCAAGACAAGAACAAAAACTTGCCTTCTTCAATGAAGAAAAACTGATTATTGAGGGAAAGATCTATCAGGGATCTAATAATGTCAGGAGTCTCAGACAGAATCTGGAGGTTCATTTACTAGAGTTGGATTTCAAATTTAGCGTCAGAGGAGTCTCAGAAACTAAGATCAATAGTGGGAAAAATGAGGGTTTTGATCCAGGCATTCCAGGTTACGTATTCGAATACATTGTCAAACCTCTGGCATCTGGAGGGGTCAGCATGTATATTAATGGCATTTTGAAGTGCGTGGTCGTTGAAAAAAACAGGTTTTTCAACCACTATGGATTGAGATCCAATCCTCAAAGAAAAGTAACTTCATTTGCAGCATCATTTATAGGCAACATCATCCCCCCAAACCTTTTCAGGAATATTTTGATGAAATGCTTGAGAAACATCACTTCAAAAAAAACAGTTTAAATAACGGGGTACTTCAACATTAATCTGCTTCACACTATACCCATTACAAAATTTTTCATTTATCCCAACTATTGACAAACCAACACTCGCTATTATAATTCAGCCACCCTAATAGTCCATTTCTGAGTTAACTTTCTCAAAGCAATTCTAAGGGTGCTTTCCATTTGACAGAACTGACTGGCCAGACCGCGCATTTGGGTGGGCTAACTCTACAATGCCTTCAAAATAACACACTTCTCGAGCAAGATATATACTCCTCCAAAAGAATGTAAGGGATATCGCACAACTGTTTGTTCAAATTGTTGCATTTTCTTCACAAACTGACTGGTCTGGCTGGTCAGTTCTGACAAAAGGAAAGCACCCTATGTGCAAAGTCTCTCTTATGAAAATCAGTTTTCACTCATCTGCAAAGTAGAATTAATTACCATCACAAAACGTTTGCACTTGGACTTGTTTGAAAAAGAGACTGACTTGAATGTCAAAATTACAAGTGGTAACATTATTTCTGATATTAGCAGCCTTTATTCACAGCTCTGCATCTTTCATTCTTTCATCAAAAATCTGAAATCCAGAAAACAAACGAACAGAGACTTTTCTGGTTTCTCCAAAAATGAATTGAATTCTCAACTCACAGACACATTGTCAAACCAAACTATATTCTTTTTCTCACTTTTACAGTACATTTGACAGCTCTTGCTAACAAACAGGCTAAAATGAACACTGTCTCAAATCATATGCTAATGCATGTTATCAGAAAATCAATCAAGATTAAAAATTCTCTTTTCCAATTGGGGGATCTTGTTATACAAATTTTATAGAAAGAAAATCTCTCCTCTTGCTAGATTAAGCAAAACGAACTATCTCATTTAGAGAATAGGGGAGCAGTATGTGCTCAATAGCTTGAATTTGTGATAGCTTGCACAGCCTGCTTTTGTAGATAGTAAATTCTCTTTAAGTTAGATACCGGTACGCAAGTAGACGACAACGTGGAGTTACAATAAGTAATATAAGGAGAAATTAATCAGCAATACAGCATAAGTTTAGTCTTACATGTACTAGATAAGTAAAAACGTGTCCTGAATAAAATACGAATTTATTTAGTGATTTGTTTACATACAAGGTTAATATATTTCCAAGTAAGATGTTAATCTAGAACACCCTAAGAAATTATTTTAGTTAGGTTGCTTTGTATTAAAGATTGACCTCCAAAGGAGAGAGAGAAACTGTGGTTGAATTTCTTCTTGCTTGGCCTGATGAATTTATTATAAAAAAATTATAGTGTTTTTCTTATTAATAGATTTCAAAAGTCCAGAGCTGAGTCAAGGAGAACTGAACTTATTTAGTAGCTGGCATTGTACAATTGAAGTGGCTGACACTTTTCAAGCTTTATTTCGTGCATTACTTGTTCTTTCATAATTCTTCTAGTGAATTTGCAGACAACTGGTCAAGGACCAGAGGTGGCATTTCTGGTAGGAATACGGTGAGCGATATCGATGTCTTGATTTGAAATTTCAATTCCAATGGCTTAATAAGATTGATACATGAGGAGGTAGTTTTGGAGGCCGATTCCTGCGTCTCGCTTTCTGGAAGGCCAATGATCTTGATATTGTACCGGAAACTATACCTTTGAAGTTGTTCAATTGAATTTCCGATCTTTTCGACTCGAGATGACAGCAAATTTAAGCCATGACCAGAACTGTTTAAGACTATTTGCAGATTCTGCTCATAGATCATCAAATGATTTTCCAAAAAATTCCAACGTGTTTAGGGACCCAGCGTGTGTAATGGAGCGAATAGGTTGTTTGGCACCATTTCTGGAGGCTTGCAGATCTTGTCGTTTGATGGACTGCGGCAGCTCTTCCAAATTTCACTTAAGGGCAGCAATTTCATCCTTAAGGCTGTCATTTTCCTTTTTAAATAGCCTACTGTCACATTAGGCATGGCTAAATAGTAAAATTAAAGCAAATTAGTCAAGAACTAGGGTGGAGCAATTGAAGATACGTCTGCTCAGCTTCACTTCCAGGTTACTCAGTCAATATTCACATGTTTGATAACAGTACTCACCTCTCTACTCCCCATGAGTGTAAGGATTATGTTAAGTATCTCGGTGTTTTATTGGTCCATTTATCTCCTTGAAAATGTACAGTGCTGGCAATTTGCTTCTGTCGGCATGAGCACACAATGCCATGGTGCAGCCATTCTTCTTTGCTCCAGTTTATGCAATGTGCATAGTTTTCCCCACAAATAGTATTGGTTGAGTTTGGAGTAGAGTCGAACCAGACCGTGGTCTGATCCATGTGGGCAATATTGTGCAATGTGTAGTTGTGAGGCTCACAGGGGTGGATGATGGAACAACTGGATGCTACCAACTGGTCATGATAGTCTTCTGGTACCTTTTGGGACTCATTTGTACCATGTCTGATGCCAACGTGAAACCTTTTCTTGCCACGCTGCAACCATCCTTTAGAATCGGCAACGCTCACCTGTGCAGTGACATCACAGGCCTTCTTCACTGGCATTTTGCGGCAAACTGACCTCAATGCTGTATCACGGGTACATTACATTATCACCATCATCATTAATAAGTTGCATTGAAACATTGATCACTACATTTTCGAGCCCATTGACCATTTGGGACACTTTGCATAGGAAGTAGATAACCAACCTAGTTTGTCAGGAGTTTTTATCACTCAGTGGTTTGAGCACCCAACTGCTGTTACAGAGGTCACAGCTTTGATTCCTGCCTCCGATTTCCTTTCCGGTTGTCCCTTTGCCTGTTGCCAAGCAATTATCATGTCAAGGTCAAGAACACTTTGAAAATAAACAAACCTAAAGAAAATTCCATGCGGAGTATCCCTGGCTGTCTCATACAAAGTTTAAAAGAAAATAAAGTTTTTTTTTCATCCTGTATCAAGTCTAAGGGTTTGTGTAGTCTGGACTACGTGAAAGTCGCTGACTACTCACTTTTGTGGGGTGACAACAGTAGGAAAATGGCAGCCTAAGTACCACACACCACTGTACTTTCTGACTGCTCATCTGCAGCCCACAGTTCTTGATCCTTAAAATCCGTAATATAGTTCCAAAAGCA
>BLFK01000961.1:215763-238263 GCA_014634185.1 Astreopora myriophthalma | reverse complement strand
GAGAAAAGATTGAAGATTACACGTTTTTAGAGGTGACTGCACACAAATATCCATAGCAAAATTGCTGGGGTTCTGACTTGGTTTTCAATTTTTAGAGAGTTTCTCTGAAAATCAGATTTTGGCATCTGTAAGAGATAAAACGCTCGTAAGTTGTTCATTTAAGTGTTTCCTATCATAAGATTGCATGGCTTTTAGTGACCTGGGGAGATTTCTGAGCCATTATATGCCGAGTGCTTGTTGACAAACTTTGAAACACAAGACCATTCTAGTGCAGGTGCAAGCTCTAAAACGACTGAATGACAAGAATCTCTTTCTGTCTTTTTTTAGCCAAAAAAGAAATACGGCTTAATTTGCATGAATTACATTCGTTAAGTTCAAGCTATAATTCTAGAAAATGCCTAGAACAGTGGTTTTATTGTCACTTCTTACCATCGATCACTCCCACGCAGCCTGAACAAGTACTATTTACAGCGTAACCTTGGCTGATAACCTTTGACAGGAGCCCATTTAATAAGAAATTCCAACTAATTGTTCAGCCCCCTGCCAAGCAAGGCTTTCAGAATGTCCTACAAGTGTCTATAAGTTTATTTGCTTGGGTTCTGACTGGCAAATGTCGGCACTTTCTGTAACGCAATGCTTAATTCCTCGGTCATGCAATGATTCCCACGTTTTAGAATCACATGACCACCTGTGTGTATTTTACTCTTCTCTACGCGGTGGCCATTAAAACCGTTGTAGTTGTTTCCTCTGCTTCATTCGCCTTATTCTCAACCCACATGAAACATGGAGTCAGAAGTGGGATCGCAGATTATTCACTTGTCGTAAAAGGATTTGCGCTGAATATTTTGGCAAACCAAACCGACACAAAGGAATTTTCTTCCAGCAAACTGAGGATGGCACACAGCATTCCTCCACCTGAACCTCTAGATTTAATAGGAGTAGCAAAAAACAACTGGAAAGTCTGGAAAAAGCCTGGTCGAGCAACAAAATTGCCACCAGCGTTGTAAAGAAATCCGAGCCCGTACGAATCGTGACACTTTTAGCTGTAATTGGCAAAGAACCAAACACAGTTTACGAAGCCTTCTCGTGGGGTACTTTGGACCACAACAAAATAGCAAATGTTTTGCCGAAGTTCAGCGAATATTGCAAGCCAAAACACAATGTGATCTACGACAGATTCCTGTTTAATAGTCGTAGACAAGAGGCTGGTGAAGGGTTTAGTCACTTTGTCACAGAACTGCGGCACTTAGCATCAAGTTGTGAATTTGGAGACAAGGAAGACGAGCTTAACCAAGACCAAATCGTCCTTGGGATAAGAGATGAAAAAGTTCTAACCAAACTTCTCCGAGAGAAAAACCTCACGTTACAATCAGCTCAGGAAATTGTCCTTAAATCAGAGGTGACCGCCTCGCAAGTTGAAGGCATCACAAATATTCCCGTGGAGCAAACCGTCCACGCATTCCAGAAAGACAATACACCAAGCCAGAAACCACAGAGCCAAGCGAAACAGCAAAAAGTACACATGCCCAAAGTGAACATGTCAGCGCCCCGAACTACGAATAATAAGGATCGTGCCATTGAGTGTGGTCATTGTGGTGGAAAACACAGCTCATTCAGAAAGGGTCACTGCCCACACTTCACATCAAAATGCAAATGTTATGGCCAGAAATCCTGTCCTGGTGCAAATTTGCATGAATTTGAAATTGGAATGCTGTGTGTTTATATGTCCTCGTTCTCATCTGAGAAACAAGCTGTTGTTACTATGATGCTGGCTCCAAATAATGTCCCTGTTCAGTTCCAAATTGATAGTGGCACCGAGTGTAATGTGTTGCCTTCAGAAGTTTATGGTAAAGTTACAGGTGATCCTAATTATGAACACCTTCAGCCCACGAAAGCATCTGTAATAATGTACAACGGCATGAGAGAAGCAATTATTGGTAAATGTAAGTTGTACACCACCCAAAACGGAATCAAACACAATGATGCCCGAACATGTTTATTCCTCCACGAAATCATCTACTGTACTTACAAAGGAACATGTGCTAGAGGAGTTTCAGGATGTGTCTACCGGTCTTGGAAGACTGGAAATGCCTTACAGAATCCAACTCGATATCGCTGTACAACCAGTAGTACACCCCCCAAGAAGGATACCTGTTGCCATTCACAGTGCGTTGAAGGAAAAGCTTGATGAGATGGTCACAGATAGTGTCATTGCACCTGTCACCGAAGCCACGGATTGGGTTTCTGATATGGTGGTAGTCTGCAAACCCTCAGGAGCCCTCCGAATCTGCATTGGCCCTAAGGACTTAAATCGAGCCATTAAGCGAGGGCATTACCCTCTTCCCACAATAGAAAAACTTACTTACGTATTCACTGTTCTTGATGCAAGTAATGGGTTTTGGCAAGTTCCCTTACATGATGAATCTAGTTTGTTAACATGTTTCAACACTGCCTTTGGGCATTTCAAGTGGTTGCGTATGGCATTTGGATTGAATTCAGCACCTGAAATCTGCCAACGTAGAATGCATGAAATTGTAGAAGGGTTGCCAGGAACTTGATCATCAGCCAAGGAAGACACCCAAGCAAGCTGTGAGTGACCATGACCAGAATCTAATCCAGTCCCTACAATGAGCCTGTGAAAGAATTCATAAGCTCAATGCAGAGAAGATGCGTTTTAGATCACAAGAGGTTCCCTTTATTGGTCACATGCTCACTGCAGATGGTTTACCTTCCAGTCCTGAAAAGATTAGAGCAATTCTTGAAATGCCAACCCTGACTGATGCTACTTCGCTGCGACGCTTCCTTGGGATGGTCAATTATGTTTCCAAGTTTGTGCCCAAGCTCTCAGACCATACGAAGTTGTTACGGACCTTGACAGTTAAAGATGCTCACTGGAAGTGGCTGCATGAGCATGAAAAGGCATTTGTGAACCTGAAGTCCCTGTTGACCCCCAGTTCTTCATTACTATGATGTTTAGGTTCCACTTGTCCTCCAGTGCGATGCGTCCAAAACTGGTTTAGGTGCTGCGCCTCTGCAAGGTTTACCAGTTATGCACAGTTCCAGAGCAAGCACTTACATCAACTGAACTATGCCCAAATCGAAAAGGAACTCTTTGCTATTGTATTCGCAGCTGAGAAATTTGACAAGTACGTCAACAGACGTGAAGTTCAAGGCCAAAGTGACCAAAAGCCCCTAGAAACAATTTTCTCCAAACCACTGCAGGAGGCGCCAAAACGCCTTCAGTGTATGCTGTTGTGGTTACAACGTTATGACCTCCATGTGTCTTATCAGCGTGGCACCGAAATGCACATTGCAGACACCCTTAGTCGAGCATACCTAGAAGGGGAACCTAGTGTCTGTGCACTACAATTCCAGGATGTAGAGCACATGGATGAATTGTCTGTTTCACCGGAATGCCTGGAAGCAATTAAGTCTGCCACTGCTAGTGACACAGTGTTGCAGAACCTTTGTGAAGTTGTCAAGAACGGCTGGCCTGAAGATCGATCCATGTTGAAGCCAGAACTCTATTTGTATTTGAAGCCAGAACTGGAGAACAGCTGGTTATTCAAGGCTAACTGAGTGTTGGTTCCTACCTCTCTACGCCAGGATATCCTAAAGCACATACACAGTGGTCATCTGGGTATTCAGTCCTGTCTGTGCAGAGCACGTGGTGTGTATTGGCCAACAATGAATCAAGAAGCCACAGATTACATAAGCAAGTGTGCTACCTGCTGTGCACACCGACCAGATCAAGGTCAAGAACCAATGCTGCCTCATGAAGTGCCAAACAGACACAGTGGACAGTCACAGTAGATTTTCTCATCACTGTTGATTAATACAGCTGGTTTTATGAAGTCAATCGCATGCAGACAACCTGTGCCATGGCTGTCATTCAAGTGCTCAAGTCCCAGTTTGCATGCCACAGGATCCCAAAGACTGTCGTATCAGACAATGGTTCCCAGTTTTCCAGCGATGAATTCAAGACCTTTGCAGCTGGCTGGGAGTTTCATCACATAACAGGCTCTCCCAATCATCCATCCTAAATCTAATGGCCGAGCTGAAGCGGCAGTGAAAGCATGCAAGTCACTGATAAAGAAGGCCGAGGAGTCAGGTGAAGATGTTCAACTCACTTTGTTAGCTGCTCGCAACACTCTTGTGGAAGGACTGGATTCCTCACCAGTGGAAATGTTGTTTGGTCGCCGTACCCATTCCTTGCTACCACAGCACAGCTCTCTGCTGCGGCCAAGCCGCCTAAGGACATTGCCACTAAGCGAACCAAGATTAAGCGCAAGCAAAAGTATTGTCATGATAGGCATGCCGTTGCCCGATATACCTGTTGGTAGCGTAGTGTGTTTGCGTCTTCCTGGTCAAACTACATGGATGACTGAAATTTGTACGAAGAAGCTTCCCTATCATTTGTACTGCTTGATTGTCGTAATCTGCTTGTCATACCAGCAGACCAACAAGAATCTCCTGCAGTTGAAGTATCTGCAGAACCTTCCAATGTAACAGCTGAACCCGATGTTGTTCCAGCTCAGATGCCACAACCAAGTAAAGTTGCATTACCCATGCATGCTCCTTCAGCATCGTCATGTGTACCTCCCTGGAGAAGCCAGAGACGTGTTCGCAAGCCTGCATGGCATGCTGACTATCAGACTGAGTAGAACTGTTTGTTTTGTTCTTGCTTAAACATCACTTTTTCTGATCAATGGACCGAACTATGTCAAGATAACTTTTCGAACCCACAACCTCTGCGATGTGGGTGTACTTCACCTCTTCAATTCATTTCTAAACCGAACTTCACAATCATTTCATTCATCATCCCTTTCACGGGAAAACACGCATGAGCCCAACATGCCCAACGGTTGGTAAGAGCACTGCACTGGCATCGCAGAGGTCGTGGGTTCGAATCCTGTTGAAGTCACTTGAATTTTTCAAGTGCATATATGAGACAATTGCTAAAGACCCAGTATTGCCCATTATGCACTGCAAGCTGAGATCACTCGAAAAACAATAGACGCCTCGCTCCTGTGAAAACCACAACAACAACGTAGGTGCGTGAAGCAAAATGGGCAATACTGGGTCTTCAAATTGTCCAGAAAGTGTGAGGATCAGTTCTTCAATTCATTTCTAACCCGCACTTCACAATCATTTCAAAGTGATACGAATTTAGATGTCTTTTCATCGTCATCACAGGAGTCATTGGCGGGCACAGAGACACCTCACGAGTGGCAGCCCACGCCACAGGTCGAACATCAGCTGCAGTACCTCAATAGCTACCTGTTTAAATCAACTGATGGCCGGGTTAGTCCAGTCAGGCCTCAATGCAAGTCCGATGTTATGACTATCTCATTGTCAACGAAGCGTTACTACTGGAAAAAGGCTGAGCAACCTGTTAATACAGTGCTAGATGCTATTGCCCTGGAGAATTCATCGTGGCTGCTTCAGCAGGTTTTCACAAAGTACCAAAGCAGAAGGGCTGCCTCTGCTGCATCCCAGGAGGACAGCCTGGTATTCAGGCTGGTGACCCTTTACAATGAAGCTAGCTACTGGTACACCCAGCAGCAGATTCTCTCCCTCTTCGCTTGCAGCTACACCAAGACAGAACTACTACAGCTTGTGCCGGGACTGACCAAGTTCAGGATTGATGAAGTGACAAAACATGCATTTCAGACTAAGCCTGGAGAGCCCATAGAGCCACCAACTATTACCAGAACTAGGCTGGACCCCACAAAGGTTGACCATTTGCTGGATTTGGTATCCAGTCCTTCATTTCTATGAGACGTAGCATATGGAACCAAAACACTAAAGCTGTGAAGCGGAGAGAAAATTGACATCCCAAACGTGGTGAGAACAGTCATTTCGTCTTGTATCATCCAGCTATATGTGACCTATTGTACGGAAACCAGCTTCAAACCACTCGGGGGATCAACACTCTTCAATATCAATATAGGTATGGATGGATTCAAAGCCCGGTCTTATTCTGTAGTTATCACTTTTCTATGCAAGTCACCCCACGCTCTCATAGGCTTAGTGTGCGTGAAAACAAGGAAAAGGTAAGCTACAGGTCTCGTCATATTCAAGTTCTAAATAATGTTGCCGATAAAGTTTTACACTTTAGGTGTGAGCTGCTTCTCAGAAGAAGTCCTTGGCAGGTCTGGACAGCATGCAAACAGATGGCATGAATGCAATTGCCTCCTTGGAGAGAATAACTTGTTTACTTGGCAAAAATGGTAAGAGGGATGATCGGATAGCCTTGGCCAATTTACCGTATTTCCTTTACATTCATTAGAATATTGAGCATTTTCAATGTGTATGTACCTTTTTTGTTAATTAGCCCCTCTGACATCAAGCTGGGCATCTATGGGAGCAATGAAATAGGCCCTTCAAAGCTGATCAGTCACGTGGTACAAAACTGCCATACTGGGACAAGACAAAGAGCTTACATCATTTGAAATGGTGATTTTCTTTGTTTGTCTTCTCCCAGCACGTAGCTTACTCACCAGCGGTTTTGTACCATATGACTGACCAGCTGCAAAGGGCCTATTTGAGCCACCTGTGGTCAAAGAGAAAGCAAATAAAATAGCAGCTGCAGTTCTTCATTCAGTCCCCTTTTCTACACGCACCAGAGAAAGCGTCTGATGCACAATTTTGCTCTCTCTACTTACATTCATACAAGTCACCTAGGTCACGCATTCTACGTATGGCACGTCTGCATTTTTAAATAATGCAAAGGTATTCATCCAGGCTTTCAAGATGAAGAGATGAGGAGTTGTCTCATGTCTCAAAGCTGGCAAATGCTATCTGTCAACTGACTTCAAGCTTCACATCTCAAATGACATGCTTTGCACAGATCATTGCAGCATGTTTGCACTGACAAGTAATGAACCCGAGTACTTTGGAACCTGTTCCCACCAGCATAACATTGTCTGTAACCGCTGCAATGACTTGAGAGATGGTATTGCGGATATTCAAGTCACATTGTCTGAGCTTCAGTTAAGGTACTAACACTACTCACACACGATCCAGACGGGCTGGGTGACCCGGGAGCCTTTAGAGTCGAGCGTCTGCGCCCTTGCTGGCAGACGTGAGTTATCAGGCCTACTACCGAGACCTCCATTCATTCACCTACCCGACGGAAGAAGCATACTTTTTGGAGCGGATACGACGGGGTCTGGCAGCCGGCTACACGTTCGACGAGACCTACTGGCATTGGCTGCAAGATTTCGCCAACGCCCTCGGATGCTCGGACACGGGTCCCCAGAACCAACCGACCACACATTATGCCTTCACCCCCAGAGTCCCTCCGGCTCCACCGACGTCGCCAACGCCGACGAAGCAGGGCGACCCCGAAGCCTCCCTTCCCTGACCCGACGCCAGCGCCAACGAGACCGGATCCACTGGTTGGAGTGCCAATTGAGTGAGGCACAAGAGGCAGGTCAACACCATGAACAGGTGAACATAACATAAAACGTATCTCGACTGCTTACCGAGCACCACCATGAACAGGTGGTCAACAAGTGCAAACACGGCTCCGTCAAAGAGCCGACCGAGAAGCCGAGGAACAACGGATGTGGCACGTGCGTTGCGACCGCATGTTGGATCGCGTCTTGTGCGACAGCTGTAAAGAGGACAAAGACTTGGCCTACTTTGACGCACTCAACAGTACGTACGAGAGGGCCTGCGTGTGCACGCCCGCCGACTGCCCGGAATGTAAACCGTACACACATTGTTTCTATGCACCCGAACGTCTGGAGGAAGACGCGTGGCACGCTTGTCCCATGGAACCCGACCACGCGTAAACTTTTTGTAAAAATGATCAATAAAAGACGATGATGGGATCCCGACGCTGTCGGGCTACATCGGCGTGGTGGGGACACGCTACCTGGAGCAATTCCCTCGTGCCGTGCAACAATTGAAGACCCTGCTGTGGCGCGCCTCACCCTATACCGAGCAGTATCGGACCCTGCCCATTCAATTTGAAACGTTGTGTAAAATCTGAGTCAATAAAAGAAAGGGTTGACCGTGGTGTGGGTTCATTCGCGAGTAGGATGTGGGGTGAAATGGGACGACGCTGGGTGCACTGGCACCTGATGTGCTGGCTGTGTACCAGTCTGATCGACTCGGCGGGTCTGCTGTGTCGATGGCTCGACCTGGACGACTCCGACGACGAGCAGGACCTCGAGCCCCCCATGACCGTCTTCAAGGTCTTGCTCAACCATCCCCTGTTTCATTGGGGGCACTACCCCGCCTCCGTGGTGTGGTTGGTGCGTCGGAACTCGGACCCCGAGCCCTGGTTCCACCTCGTCCATAAAACGCATCTCGACCGCTTGCCGAGCATGGGCCAGTTGCTCTGGATCCGCGTACAATGGTGGCTGTCCACCACCGGCCCGAAGAAGAAGACATCTCAGACGCAACGGTCTCCTGCCTCACGCAAACGAAAAAGACCCTCCCCCAAGCACGTGAGTGCCCTGTATGCGGATCCGTCGGCGCCAGGAGCCTTGGGCGGGGTCCGACGGTTCGCTGACGCACAAGGTCTGTCGCTCCGTGATGCCCGAGCGGCCTTGGATGGCGATCTGGCCTACACCACCGCGCCGGTGCTGGTGTTCAACGTGGACGAACAGTGGGTGGCGGATCTGGTGGAAGTACTACTACCGAGACCTCCCACGTACAAGGTGGAAGAGATGGACGGCACCCCTTTAGAAGGCACGTTTTACAAGCAGGAGTTGCAGAAAGTGATGGTGGACGACGACGCGCTGTTCCACATCGAGAAAGTACTTAAACGCAGTGGAGATAAGGTCTTGGTGCGTTGGAAAGGGTGGCCGAGCAGGTACGACAGTTGGGTGGCTCAGAAGGACGTGCAGACCTTGGGATGAGCGAAGAATTTTTCGTGACGTTGCCCAGCGATGCCAAATTCACTGGCAACACGGCGGCCTGGTTCAAAGTATGGTTGCCGTACCTGTTGCGTCTGAAAGGCCGCGGGTGGCAAGTGGGGTTGAGCAGCCTGTCCTTGCCGGACGCCCGCATCGATCTGTACGAGTTGGTGGGCCCGGACGAGTACCTGGCCTACAGCAAATGGTTCACTGAAGACATCATCCGGTATCCACAGGGTGGGGTCACCCACGAAAAGTAAGTTCAGATGGCCGACATCGACCATCTGGAATCGGTGGTGGACGGCGAAAGTTTTGTGAAAGCCATCGTCGACGCAATCGAGTGTGCCAGGACGACGACGGTCGGCACGGGGAGGAGGTTCGAGGATACGGGCGGCAAACACTTGTACGTGACGTTTCGCTGGGAACAACGGGGAGCCGACCGCGATCTGATCGTCGACAGACCAGACCAAGATGAACGGGGACAAGACGCCCACCTTGATCCTCAACATCAAAATGGCCGTCAAGATGGGCTGGTTGCTCCAGAAGACCGACGGGTCCTATGCCTTGGGGTCCAACCTGTGCATGGAGTTCCCGAATGACCACATCACGACGATGGTCGGGACCACCCAAGACTTGGTCGACTCGGCCAATCGGCCCGTCTGGTGGATGGTGCGGACCAATTGGTTCGGCTTCCACTATCTGGCCCTGAGCATGAACTGTCATTGGCGGTTCCAGAACCTAAACAACGCGTTTCGCGTGGTGGTGGGCGACCCGACGCGGACCTTGCACGTCTATTGCAATCCTGGGGGTAGCAGCACCGTGGGACGGCAAGTGACAAACCTGTTGCACGAAGTCCAGTACCGATGCCGAGGGCGACGCACGGTGTACTTCGAACCATTGCACGTGCAGTACCATCCCATGCGCAACAACGTCATGGAAGTGTTGGAAACGCAAGTGGCCGAGACGGACGGCACGTTGGTCCGATTCGGGCAAGGCCGCACCCTGTTGACCTTGCACTGCCGACGGGACGTATAAAGCGCACCGGGGATGCACGGGCAGTAGACCATGGACGCCTTTTACAAGACCTTACCCAGCAACGGCGACGACGCCGGGTTCCCCGACAACACCAACGTGGCCTTCCACACCCGCATGAGCCTGCCCGTGTGGTTACGAGGCAGACAGTGGCTGGTGGGGGTGGTCCGTTTGAGCATGCCGGACGACGACGAGGACGATGACGAGAGTTGGCAAGACGCGTTGTTGCGCATGTATCTGCGCGGCACGTTGATTGCCTACTTCTTTTCGTTCGAAGAAGACCAGACCTGCGTGACGCGTCCGAGCATCCGAGCCGACATGCACATCGAGGACGTGGCCGACCGTTGCCACGACGGGGCGTCATTTGTGAAAGCGGTGGTGGACGATCTACGACGCAAGTACTGGAATAAGGTGCAAGTGGGATGGTCCTGGATGGAAGGGGACAAAACCTTGCCCGAGTTTCGTTGACCCGAGCCGGACACGTTGGTGATCGACAACGCACGGGTGGTGCGCGACGGGGACATTGGTTTGGCCGTGCATCAAGATCTAATGCAACGGATGGGGGGCACGGATGCCCAGGGTCGCGTGCCCAGGCCCCACTTGACCATGCGGCCAACCGTCAATCCCGTGACCCCGGAGAAAGATTGGGCCGGGTTTACCGTGCCGGCTTGGGAGATCGTCAGCAACAGCACGATCCTGTATCAACAATACTCGTGGGAACTGAGCGGGTTGAACGACGGTTGGTTCGAGACCCTCTTTGAGCATTGCCGGGGGCCATGGCCAAGACCCCGTGGGACGTCCCGGCGGACGTGGTACGTGCATAGCAACGTGGTTCAGAGTCGTCAGGTGGGGACACGGTCGACCGACGTCTTGTGCGACGTGGACGTGCAGACCACGGGTCGAGGGCGGACGCTCTTCAAACCCCATCACGTGCAGTACGTGCCAGTCCCCCGCGGCGTGGTCCGATTGGCCACCCGAACGCCCAGCAGACAAGCTGACAAAGACAAGCCCAGCAGGCCGTGAAACGGAAAGCGCAGAGCGTGGTGGGTCGAGCCAAACGAACCGCCCAACAAGGACTGGTGGGTCGAGCCCAGAAAGCCGTGAAACGGAAAGCGCAGGGACTGGCGAGTGGCGTGGCCCAGAAACGACGACACGTGGCAGATCTGTTCGGTTGAAAGATGCGACCTGTGCGATCTCGACCGAGAACGCGGGT
Organism: Astreopora myriophthalma; assembly: GCA_014634185.1. NCBI lineage: Eukaryota > Metazoa > Cnidaria > Anthozoa > Scleractinia > Acroporidae > Astreopora > Astreopora myriophthalma. Next base: position 227,145 of record BLFK01000961.1, on the reverse strand, counting down.
GGGCGAACGCGGTTTGTCGAGGCAGCGCGGGGGAAGTCTTTGGAGCGGGGCCCCCGTCCTGCCCGCCTTCGAGCTGGCGGCTCGACCGCATAAAAGAAGCACGCGCCGTAAACGTCGGACCATTCCTTGACGACAACGGCGCTGACGGCCCTGCCTTTGCACGGGGCGTCGCAGCCCGCGTACGCCGATGACTTTCAATTGTTCGAGGTGCCGAGCACGGACACGTCGGCGGTGGCGTACCGCATGGTGGAACTGTCGCCGGTGACCACGGGCATCAATCCGGTGGAATTCGTGATGGCCGCCTTGCCCGAGTACGTGGATCTGAGTCGCAGTTACTTTCAGATGCAACTCCATTTGAAGAAAGATGACGAGGGCAACCTGGCCGACGCCGACACGTTGTTTCCAATGCCCAACCTGGCCCACACGTTGCTCAAGCAAGTGACGGTGCACGCCAACGGCACCTTGATCAGTCCTCAGACAGACACGTACGCCTACAAGGCCTACTTGGAAACCTTGCTCAATTACACCAACGACGAAGGGGACACCATCTTGCAACTGCAAGGGTGGTTCAAGAGCTACCGTCATGGTCTGAAAGCCTTCAACGCCTTGGATTTTCCCACCCCCTTGACGGCCAACAAGCTGGACAATGCGACCCCACATGCCCACTACAGGGCCTTGAGCGAGAGCCAGAAAGCGGCGGTGTTGGAATCCAAAGCAGCCCAGAAACGGTACCAAGGGGAGCACACTGTCACGTTGCAATTTGTGCCGCATTCGCATTCTTTCACCTGGGCAAACCCTTGGTTCCCAACGTGGAACTCAAGATCCGGTTTTACTTCAATGCCCCCGCCTTCTTCTTGAACGGGATGGCCTTGAACGGCCGTTTGCAAGAAGACAACGTCAAACTGACCTTCCACGTCTGCCAGTTGCGGTTGTCGGACACGTTGTACCGGGAATTGGAAGGGGCCCGACACGATCCGCGGAAACGGCAGGTGGCCAAGTGCACAGTGGTGGGCAGCGAGATCCGGATGTTTTCGCATCCGCAGAACCAATTGGATTTTGACGAGGGCAACCTGTTCAAAGGCCGGATCCCCGACCGATTGATCGTGGGGTTGTTGCACACCAACGCCTACAACGGCAACGTGGCCTACCATCCCTTCGCCTTCCAGAAATTTGGGTTGACCAGCATCAAGCAGATCGTGCGGGGTGAAGAGTACCCTTACCAGACCTTGGAATTGAACACAGGCAACACCTACAAAGATTTGGAGGGGTACCATCGTTTCTTGCAAGCCAGCAAAGCCCTGATGAAGAGCCGATCCAGCATGATCGCCCCCGAGCAGTGGGGTGGCACGGCAGGGTGCACCTTGTTCATGTGGAACAACGTGCCAAGTGGGTCGGCGGACCGCGGCATGCTGAACCCACGTCAAGACGGCGACGTGCGTGTCCTCTTCCGTCTGGGGGCGGCCAAAGCCCACGTCATCAACGTGCTGAAACATGGAATTCGCAGCCACCACCGACCGGCAGTTAGACTTTTTGGCCCGCCGGGATCCCACCTTGGCTCGGTATTTTGCAAGGGTGTTTGCCAGCGACACGTTACCTGTGCCTCGGGAGAAACCCATGCCCCGCGGGTACATCGTCAACACGGACCCGCACGACCGACCGGGCACGCATTGGATCGCCCTGTGGACCGAACATGACCGATGCAAAGTGATGGACAGTTACAGCTTGCCCCTGGTGATCTACGACTGTCGCCCCTTGATGCAGTGGATCGTCACCCATTGGTGGTGGATGGACATGAATCAGCAGAGTCTGCAGACCATCACCAGCCAGAGTTGCGGGCATTACGCCTGGATGTATTTGGCCGGCAAGACAATGCACGACTTTGTGGCCTCGTTCGATCGTCAGGATCTGGTCCAGAACGACCATTGGGTGGGCCAGTGGTTGAAACGTCAGATCCGACGTCAAGGCGCTGACTGGACCTGTTTAGATTTCAAAGACTGGTCCCAGAGTAACGCGTTGTCAATAAAACGTTGAAAAATGAATGAAAAAGTGTGGTTTTTTGGGAGGGTCGGAAAAAAAAAAGGAGCATCGGCCGGGTTCCCCTCGAGTGGAGTACAGCCGCAGCCCCGACCCTAGAGGAGGGCCGGTTGAACCCATATAAACGTCCGAACACGCGGGGGCGTCCCTGTGGGAGAAGGAAAAGATGGCGGGTCGACGTCTGACGCGTGCGCGGTTTCGACGGGAAATGATCGCTGGGGTGTTGGACATGCTCCGCACCCTGGACGCCGACGACCTGGATCTGGGGGCCCTGAGCCAGATCCTGATCTTGTTGTGTGCGGGACGCCCTTAGGACGCCTTCGTGCAGGGACACGGGGAAACCCCCGTGGAAGTAATCGTGACGACCTTGGAGAACCATGCGTGTAAAGCTTTGGGGCATGCGGTGCCGCATCATTACGGCTATTGTGCCAGCGACACCACGTGTCGGTGCTAAAAAGATGTTGCGTTCGCCCAGCAGCGTCTTGGTGGTGGGTCCGTCGGAGTGCGGCAAGACGGTGTTCGTGACGCGTCTGTTGGCGCAGGCGTCCGATCATTTCGCCTTGCCTCCCCAGGCCGTGCATTATTGTTACAGGGCCTGGCAAGACGGGCTCCAGGCCTTGAAAGCGTCGGGCGTGCACCTGCACGAGGGGGTGCCGGATCCGTCCGACTTGACGGGCCGGTTCCTGTCGGGCCAGCACGGCGTGTTGGTGTTGGACGACCTGATGGCCGAAGGAGGCAACGACAGACGTGTGTTGGATCTCTTCACCAAAGACTCGCATCATCGTGGCATCACAGTGGTGTACCAGTCCCAAGACATGTTTCCGCCCGGCAAGTACGCCAAGACCATTTCGCGCAACGCGCATCACGTGGTGGCGTTCAAGCACCCGCGGGATCGATTGGGCATGCGGAATCTGTTGATGCAAGCGTTTCCCACGCATTGATGTTATTATCATATGTGGGAAATCATTGTTGCCTTTTATATAACTACGTGGCAAACATGTTCGGCTATACCCCTACCGGGAGACAGCAACGAGATATCTTGAGATCTTAACCTGCCTATTATATTATGGCTTTCGTGTGATTTTAACGTGAGACCAGCTGAAAGGCTGGGCGGTTGCATTTATTTGCGGTTGGCGCTTAATCGAATAAATATGGTACGAAATGTAAAAAGCGTGATGCACGTTCAAAGATGTGTTTTACCTTCTTGACCTATTTCCGCCGTTCTCGTTGCCATCGCCGGTGAAGTCCATAGCATTGGTGTCACGCAATTGTAGTGTCACACCGGAAGTTGAAGGGCACCCTTCTGCCGAGTCGAGAAATTTCAGGCTGTTTGTAACTCAGAGGAACATCTCTGGAGGATATCTGGTAAGACTACAGACTCTTTATAATTTTACGTACAAATCGAGTAGACTCAGCAGATGCCAAGAAAGATTTTCGTGAAAATACAGTGAGAATTTCCGACTGCCAAGTGTCTAGTATTTTGAAAGCCGTGCCCGTGAGTCAAGATTCTAAATAATATGCTTAATGCAAGCGCGGAGAATTTGTCCACAACCATACGAAACCTTTATTTAGAATCGCTTGGCATTTCTGAACAAACACTAAATACTCTGGTGAGGATTCGTTGATAATTTCTGTGGATTTTCATCGGGAGTTGACTTAGTGTGTCAGAACTTGAATATTTTCTAAGTGTCAAAAACATTGAGATTTCACTCTATGCCCAAGCTCGACAGTCGCTTATACTTTTAAGCCAAGGCAATATTTATAATCGCTTGAGATTTCTAAACAAATATCTTATGTTCTTAGGGGAATTAAACAAACTATTTCGAGAAAACTGGTCAAAATTTCTGATTGCCGGGTCTCTAGTTTTTTTAAAACACTTCCCGGCTGCCGGGTATCTAGACACTTCCTTTGATTTAAGGCTGCCTCACAATTTAATGGAAGCAATGTGAAGAGAATTGTAACCAATGAAGATTGTTATGGTCTACATGGAACCTCAAAAGTTAGAGTGTCCATGGCAAGGAATTATTATGATTTCAAGGACTTGGTCGTTCTCCCCTCAAGTAATTAGTGGACTACCTGTGGGTCATGAAATTTGGTGTTGGTTGGCTTGAACTGTCTCTCTCTCTCTCCATTTTGTAAGTCTTTGAAAGGAATGAACCACACAAAAGGAAATGATGCTATTGTGATATTTGAGCACATGACATTACTTTTGGTAAGTCAAGCGACATCGAAAGTAAGGAAATGTTTACTTAACCTGTGAAGTGCACAGCACAAATACATAACGTTAACTGAAACGACTTCCATTCGTTGTTGTCAGATATATTTGATTCAGTTGTATTTGATAAATGTTGTTTGACAGTTAGGTAAAGCCGTTTTGTCATATATTTGATTCAGTTGTATTTGAAAAAAGTTGCCTCACAGTTATTGGGGCCTCTTATTAGGCAAGTAATTTGAACTTTTTTTTCAGTACTGTTGTCTCACAGTTATAAAGACTTCTTTAGTTATCTACTTTGAAGGGGCAACTTTTGGCATCCAATTTGAGTATTTAGCCACATTCTGGATATCGCCAGCCCTCTGGCGATTTTCGCCAAAATCGCCAATTTCGCCAATTTCGCCATTTTCGCCAAAATTGCCACTTTCCAAAGGGCCCCTTTGCCATCTCATTTGCATTTTTGTTTACAGTTTGGCGATTTTGGCGATTAAGCGCCATTTCTGCCATTTTCGCCAAATCCGCCATCTTCGCCAAAATCGCCACTTTCCAAAGGGCCCCTTTGCCATCTCATTTGAATTGTTGTTTACAGTTTGGCGATTTTGGCGATTAAGCACCATTTCTGCCATTTTTGCCAATGCGTGCATTTCTGGACATAAGTGGAGTGTCCATGGAGTGGCTGACCTGGGAGGAACACCAGCTACGTCGGGCCACCTGGGCCGCCTTGACGGAGGAACAACGGCAAGAGCACAAGGCCCGGTTCCTGGTCGGAGGCAGATCACCCTCTCTTCCGCTCGCGGATCCAACACGCTCTCAATCGGGGCGAGTATCGGATCCCGGACACAAACTGGAGGGTGGACGGGTACGACGACGACACCCACACCGTCTACGAGTTCCGGGGATGCTTCTGGCACGGGTGTCCCCGGTGCTACCCGCAGCAGACCGAGGCCTTCCGCCGTTTGGACGATCGCTCCATGGACGACGTGTACCACTTCACCATGGAGCGGTTAGAGGACTTGCGTCGTCGGGGTTTCCACCTCGAGACCATGTGGGAAACGAATGGCGGACCCTCCTCACCAGCGAACCCAAGGTCCGCGCCTTCGTGGACGATGCCGCCCTGCTGCCACCCCTCCAACCTCGGGAAGCCTTCTTCGGGGGGCGTATCAATGCAGCTTGGTTGTACTACGCCAACGACGCCCAGCGTGGGGAGGAGATCCGGTACATGGATTACACCAGCCTGTACCCGTGGGTCAACAAGTACAGTCGGTACCCCCTCGGGCATCCAACGTTCCTGTACGAACCGGGGACCACCGACTTGTCGTCGTACTTCGGGTTGGCATCGTGTACGATCCTGCCGCCGGACGTCTTGTTCCATCCCGTCCTGCCTTACCGGTGCGGCGGCAAACTCACATTTCCGCTGTGCCGGGCATGTGTGGAACGGGATCTGGACAAACCGCTCCACGAGACGCCCCTCGATTGCCATCACGCAGACAAGGAGCGGGCCCTGACAGGCACGTGGTGCATCCCGGAGCTACTGAAAGCGGTGGAGATGGGTTACGCCATCCAGCACGTGCACGAGGTGAGTCTATTCTTCCGACCCCCCCTCTCCCTTTTTTGTTCCCTCACCTCTCTTCTCGTTTTGTGGGTTTCAGATCTGCCATTTTGCCGAGACGCGCATCGGGTTGCTTGCCGATTACGTGAACACCTGGCTCCAAATCAAGACGGAAGCGTCGGGGTGGCCCGCCAGGTGCGACACGGAAGCCCAACGTCGAGCTTACGTCGAGGACTGCCCGGCACGAAGGCATCCAGTTGGACTCGGCCAAGATCGCCAAGAATCTGGGTCAGCGGTCTTTGTCCAAGCTCATGTTGAACTCCATGTGGGGCAAATTCGGGCAGTGGGACAACTTGATGCAAGTCAAGGAATTCGTCAACCCGCAGACCTTCTGCCTGTTCATGGATAGCGACCAACATGACATTCACTATGTGAGTTGTCTGGACGAGCACAAGACCACCGCGCGGCTCTCAACATCAACATCAACACCAACGTCTTCGTGGCTGCCTTCACCACCTGCTGGGCCCGTCTGCGGTTGTACGAGGCCCTGGAACTGTTGGGGGATCGGGTCCTCTACTACGACACGGACTCGGTCCTCTACGTGCATCACCCAGACCAACCCGACGTCACCCTCGGCACGCATTCACCGACGAGCTGAAACCCACCCAGCACATTGTGGAATTCTGTTCCGGCGGACCTAAAAAATACGGGTACGTCTGTAACGACTGCAAAACGGGGTATAAAGTCAAAGGTTTCTCACTCAATACGGAAGGGCTGGCTCAGCTCAATTACCAGGTGTTACGACAAAACACCTTGGAGGAACTGCGTCACCCCTTGGAGGCTCCACGCAAAATGCGCATCCACGAAGTGCGAAAAATTGTGCGGGAGCCCAAGACCTACATGCTGCACACCCGACCGGCCGACAAAGACTACCGATTGGTCTTTAGCAAGCACGTGCTGGATCCCGTCAGCCAGGCCAAGACGTACCCGTGCGGGTTCCGTTTCCCCGAAGACCCCCTGGATGAGGCCGACCTCGGTAACATGCATCTTCTCCGTGGGCTGCTGTCGGACGATGACGATGAGGATGATGAGGCGATGGACTGCTCGTAAATCGTTTTCGGGGTGACGGAGGGGGGCCTGGGTCGGCATCGAGGGGGTGGGTCTGTCGGAGACGGTCGGTGTTGTGGCCTGCACTGTCGTGACGGACCCCTTTCTCAGCGACCACCAGGTTTCTCGTCCCACCTTTTCTATGTACATCGTTTTCTTACTGGCTTGGGACGGGAGTGTCCATCGGACCTCCCCCACGTTCCCGTGTGTAAAAATAGGTTTTCGTTTTTATTAAAATTCGTTTTTATTCCTTCAAACAAGTGTTTTGAGCGTGACTTCCGGTTTTGGATGACGTCATTTCCGGTATCGAGCGTGATGATGTCATGCCCCGACCTTAATTATTCAAAATGGCTGTGTTTTGAAATCCACCAATCAGCGTGTTCCCTTTTGGCACGAAAATTTGAATGGCCCAATCAGAAGCCTTCTTTTCCAACGGCCAAAAGGGACATGAAGTGCCCTGGAACACTACTCCCTTCGATAACTGTTTTGGCTTCACTGATGGAACAGTTAGACCAATAAGTAAGCCCGCCCAAAATCAACAAGTTGTGTAAAATGGTCACAAAAGACTTCACGGTAAAGTTTCAACCAGAGGTACTTCCTAATGAAATCATTGGAAACATGTATGGCCCAATTGGTAAGGCAAATGGAATATTATATGGCACAAGAAATGAAAATTGTTATGCAATTGTTTTTGAATTCCTTACCTCATTATTTTTATAGAGGGAAGACAACATGATGCTGCCATGCTAGCAGACTCAAACCTTCTTCAAGATTTGCATTGTTATGCTTATTCACCTGGGCCTGTGGGTCGTTCGCTGTGTGTCTATGGCGACCCTGCATATCCACTGAGAGTGCACCTTCAGGCCCCTTTTCGAAGCATGGTCCTCACCCCACAGATGGTAAATTTCAACAAGGCTATGAGCTGTCAGAGTTTCTGTTGAATGGCCATTTCGAGAGAGTTGAATACTTCAAGTTTCTAGATTTTAAGAAGAACCTTGAAAGATTGGCCTTTTTTCAGTAGGGAAGATGTATATAGTTTGCGCTTTAATCATAAATGCATTGACATGCCTATATGGCAACATAACCTCTAATTTTTGTTAGCTGGATCCACCGACCTTGGAAGAATACTTTGCTTAATTCTAGGGTGCTTACTGTCATCTACATGTCATGAATCAAGTTTATCATTTTCTTAAGAGAAACGTTTTATTCTCCACAAAAAAGGAGATGTAGAAACTATGGTGTAATACTTTTAGTCCATAGGTGACAAGTACACCAGAACTTATTGCCAAGCTCCTTTCCAATCTTCACTTTTGAAAACGAAATTTGTAAAATATCTTAACCTTACAAAGAACAGCAAAAAAAAAAATAAAACTGAACCATAAAAGGGATTTTTAACTGAACTCCACATGTTTTTACTGTCTACTTCTTGGCAAGCTCTTGAAGCACAGCCACTAGTGCCTGATTTTGTTGCTGTTGCATCATAGTCATCTGCATTTGGGTGAGTTGTTGAAGCTGCTGATGTTGCTGCTGCTGAAGGTTAGCAAACATAGCCTGTTGCTGCTCTTGTTGATGGATCAGTTGCTGTGTCATTTTCTCTTGCTGCTTTACTTGGACACACTGTACCTGTTTCTTCTAACTCTTCTTGGCTTATTTTAAATTCTCCGACTTTTTTCGACTTAAGATTTCTCCTTAAGATACCCTACTGACTTTGTTCCAGATCTCCTTGTTCTTTTCTCCTTTTTCTGAGGCTCTTCACTACCATCCTCCCTGACCAATCTTTTTCTTGTTTCTCCAACTTTCTCCAAAGCCTTGGCTCTCATGTCTTCTGCTTGCTTCTTCTCTTTCTCTGCACTGGCTTTTTTTTCCTCATACAACATCTGCTGATCCCTCTCTGCAGCCTTGGCTTCTTCTTCTTCCATTCCTAAATCAAACTCTGAGGGCTCATCAACGGCTATTCCACTGGCCTTTCTTTCTTCTGCAACCTTTTTCTTGTGTTTTTTCATTAGAACCAGATTCACTCGATCCCTTAAAGATCTCACAGGAACAGAGAATCGGGGCTCAGGTACAGCATTTAGATGTAAAGCTATTTCTTCCCATAGTTTCGCCCTTTCTCTACTCCCCTTCGGCTGGCCTTAAGGATCAACAGCTAGCACTTCTCTCACTAACAGAAGATCATGTTCTTTCGTCCAGTACATTGGAGCAGTCCTTAAAATGCCTATGAAACAAATTTTTTTTCACAGAAATGTAGACATGTGGGTGCCGAAAATCAGAAAATACAGGAAAAATTTGCTAAAAAGGTGTTCAAAAGAAAACCTAGGGTCTAGAATGTCCCAAATTTGCCCTAAATAAAGGAGACATATTTTGGGAACCTGGGTACAAGTTATTGTGTGTTGTGACGTCACAGGGTTTGGACATTTTATTTACTTCATTTACAATATTTGAACCTTCAAAAATATGGCAGAAAGTGATTCCAACTCTAGCAGTTCATCATCTGAAGATCATCAACAAAACGAAGAACCCGGAATCGATGAACTCGAGGTAAGGATACGTCCTGCTCTCCCATATCAAGATGAACCAGTTGCTCAAGTCGCTGCTCACATGGACGAAGACGAAATGGACTCAGACGATGAACACGAAGACAGCATTTCTCCGGCAACTTTGGAGGACAGCTTTGAGAATCGTGTTTCTGTTGATACTTGGTAAGTTAATAAGGTTAATTTTAGAGTAAAACTTCCTTTTCTCATAAGTAAAAGTCAAACATTGGACCGTTTCATTCTACATGTAGGTGTTCATGTGGTTTATGTAAAACAGAAACCCTTGTTGGTGCACGAGAGTATCGCTGCTGCAAGGAATTAGGTCCAGCGAGAAGGATAATGGTGTTTGATGGCACTATTGAGCGTATTAGATGTATAAGGGAGCACAAAGACTACACAGTGCTTACGAACAAGACTGTGTTGTCACTGGTTGGCATGCTGCTAAGATGCAGAAATGGAAGATCTTACCAGCGTTCCGCTAATCAGTCGGAGAACGAGTGAGTAAGCTTATAGTCTTAATGTATTACCTGTATAAGTTGGCAAAAAACACGAAAGGGATTCATTTGTTTTCCTGTAGATGTTTGTTGCTATGTGTGACTGAGCAGCACAGCTGTTACTCTATTCCAGCAAGATAGGAGTGAAATGTAATAAAGAATGTCCATGTTAAATATTATTATTATTGTTACTATTATTATTATGTTTATTTGCTTGCCAAAAATATTTAAAAGCCTGTAAAATTATATTTGATCAGCTACAATTGCTCTGGCCCAATTCTCCCAGGGGATAAAAGCGGATTAATCAATAATCAATGCATTCGGCTACAAATGCCAATTTTTACTAATTTCAGATATCTTAGAGCAGTGGCTTAACAATGGTTTGTCAGATGGATTTGTGGACCCATGGGATGGGAAAATAGCTGGCCTCTTTCTGCATGTGTCTACCACCGAATAAGAAGCGAGCTACCATCCCGACGATCAAGGGGCTACAATCCAGCTGAAGAAAGACCATGAGCCTTACCATGGTTTAATAAATGTTTATTTTTATACATAAAACTTGTGGTATTCCTGGCTTGTTGTGGTTGATACATGTAAAAAATCAAAATAAATTATAATCACAATGACAGTGTGTGTGAACTACTTTATTTTGATGTAATGTTGATTGAATTTTTTAGTTATAGTCATACCTACAAAATGTCCCTAACTAAGAGAAATTTATCATCTTGGGATGCCAGTGGTTGAGGGTGGCATGAAACCCCTCGAGGCAGCTTTGGTCTTTAGGGGACAGTTTCTTCAAGTCATTAACCCATTGCCACCTGAAGCGCCCGAAACCGCCCGCGCGCAGAACTCGAGATATCCCTGAACCGCCCCAGACCGCCTGAAAAGAGCGCGGCCTCATTCTGAGCTCTCCCCTCTCCCCCTTGGGGATTTTCGATATTTTGTTGTCATAGAGACACAGATTGATAATTAACCAATCATTTGCCGTCTTTTGCGCATTTTTCGACAGAAGATTGGCAGTCTAACTAGGCCGTTATTTCTTGCGCACGCTTTCGAATCGTTAGTGATATGAAAATGGCTGCCAACGTGAACGTTGATCCAGAACTAGCATCACTTTTTGGGGATTCGGGTGATGATGAAAGCTTTGATGGATTCGGAGAAGCTGATCTACCGATAGATTATAACTCCGATATAGATTTAGATGGGCTTGAGCCTGAAGAAGACGACTATCCTGAAGAAGATCAAGAACCAAGCGATGACACCTCGGATGGAGAAGAGGAACAATGGACAGCCGAGCTGAGACGCGTTCAAGTTCCAGAGTTCGTGGCGGAGAGTGGCATTAATTTCAATGTAGATAATCCTAATGAATTAGATATGTTCTTAGAGTTCATAGGGGATGATTTGTGGGATTTTATGGTTAATGAAAGTAATCGTTATGCCCAACAGAAGTTA
>BLFK01000961.1:209961-215753 GCA_014634185.1 Astreopora myriophthalma | reverse complement strand
TTATAATCACAATGACAGTGTGTGTGAACTACTTTATTTTGATGTAATGTTGATTGAATTTTTTAGTTATAGTCATACCTACAAAATGTCCCTAACTAAGAGAAATTTATCATCTTGGGATGCCAGTGGTTGAGGGTGGCATGAAACCCCTCGAGGCAGCTTTGGTCTTTAGGGGACAGTTTCTTCAAGTCATTAAGGAGACTTGTTTTTGTTAACATCCCATTTAACTTGTCATATGCCCTGGTTCTTACAAATGATTTCAAACACTTGTCAGCAACTAACACGCAAAACAGTTCAATGTTATAGTCAGCAGATATTTCAGGATATCACAGTTAATCACTTTGCTTATTTCACTAACAATTTATGACCGTCTAGTAATCAAATATGCCAATTTTAATCCACTTCCTTGGCTCAAAGTCATCCTCATGGGCACACTCTGGAAAGAGAGGATCTGGGTGATCTTGATGTTTATTGTCTCATTATTGACTTCCATTTTGCAAGGATCAAGTTCTCAAAACCTTGTTTAGTGGAACTTAGTGGAGCTTAGTGCAAGTGTTATACATGTAAGGAAAACCGAAAACTACATAAGCTTTTGCGAAGACCGACTGGTTGACAGAGCAGCAGAGAGCTTGATACTTCAGCCGACTCTCCACTCTGAATAAGAGTGGCCAAATGCAGCTCTGAAAGTATGAATGAGGATGAGGAAGCTGATGCCGATGATCTTGCCGCAGAGGCTGAAACTGTCCGGACAAGGCAACAGATAAGGAGGGACCATGAAGTCTAGATTATTTGATAGGAAAGCAATTATTATGTAGTAAACTAGTAGCCCCAGTCTGATATGCTGCTCCTCTCTTTTGGCCTCACTGAAATTAATAATCTTTTCCAATCTCACCTTTTTGGAAATTCAATGTCTCTTTGCCAATGAGAACAATAGAAACTGTTTTTAGATTTCTCATTGTAGCCCTATTTTACGCAAAATGACGGAGCCTTTAGAGGTTGATATGGCCAGTAGAATTGCTCTACCTATCAGAACACATTATAATTTGAGTTACTACATCATGCACTTAGTGAAAACTCGCGGGAAACCCACTGATCAAAAGACCGCTGGCTCTCCCCGAGGACGTCATGAAGGCATTGCTTGGTGAAAGGGATGAATAATTTGTTGGAATTCTCATCAAAAGTTACCATGTCACGCCAGTCATGCCACAAATATCAGTCGTAGTTCTGTGTGGACGTTTTCGATGGTTGTAAGTCATAGCCTGACCTTTAATTATGAATTTATTTGAGCTGCATTTCCTTTTTTGCCAGAAGGGAAAATACTTGACCTCAAAATCAGCAAATACGGCAATGGCTTAAAGTGTGGTCACATATTCCCAACCACTGGTTGACAAGCTCTCAATCAAATTGACTGGCATTTGTTCCTTATGTTCATTAAAGCTGTACCACTATGTATACAAATCCTCATAGCAATAAGTTAAATACAGTTGTACTGAGAGCTTCCAACTTTCCCCTTGTATTGAAGCACTCCACATGGTAAAAATCTAGTAAAACAATGGGGGCTGAAAGATCCAAAATAGGAACCAGTTTGTAATTTTGAGTTTTGGTATAGACCCTTCAAACTGGCCAAATTTCACTGAAATCGGAGAGATGGCATGTAGCAGACCTGCCTGGTGCATCCATAGACTCACTCAACTCTTTCCACCAACAAACATGGACTGTGCACGGTCACTGAGATATGACTGGAAACAGGTCAATGCATTTTCTTTGTTACCAAAACACAACTAAAGATGATGCAGCAAAATGACATACAGGATAAGCTAGTTGAAATGTCGCTGAAAGATCCAGGTAGAGTAAAGCAACAGATGTGTTGTGGTCAAAGGTCAATTAAAATAACATTAGAAACTCTTTAGTAGAACTGTTTCTGGGCTGCATAATATCTTGTAAGGTGATTGGAAAGTTTTGCCCAGATTACTGGTATCAATATAGTGGAAACTGGAAACAAAGTGATTTTCAATAACTTTAGAAACAAAAGGGAAATTAGACAGATCTCACATTATTTTAGATCACATTTCTCACAAAGTGGTCAGAATGGTGTGGTTTTAAGACAGTGAAGAACACAATCAGCAAAAGTTTAGCAAAGTTTCGTTTCATGCAAATTTGAGGTCTCATACAAAAAAGAAAGTAGCATCTGTTTTCCAACAAGTACCCCCTCTTCAGCAACCAAAAGTAAGTGCTAAATCAAATCAGTATGGTTGTGTTTACCACTTGATAGAAATAACAGCGATGAAATTAACTGTTCTGTTTTTAGTCAGCCAATCAGTGGCATCAGCGATACACCTGTACGTGCATATGATGCAAAGTTTTCATAGCACAAGTTAAGAATTCTGAAAAAAGAAATGTTGAACTTTGAAGCTTTGTGTCACCATTGCATAAGAACACTACAATAACAATTATGTCACATTGACATTTACATAGCAAAGGTGGATTAAAGTACTACAAGGGCTTGGGGAAACTGTGGCAGTTCAGAAAATGTACCTTGACTTTGGACTCCATGCCTCCACGTCCTACACGAGACATGTCTCCAAATTCTATGTTGCTGACATCGTTGGGTCTGAAAGTGTCCAGGAGACGGGATTCTGGCTGATCGGGAGGACCACTGTAAATACCTTGCACATCTGACAATATCATGAGCAAGTCTGCCTTCAACTCCACAGACAGCAGAGCAGATAAGGTGTCATTGTCTTTAATACTGATCACCTTGAAAACGAAAACAAATTTCACATGACAACATTGCCTTACTGCTGATGTACATGCTGGGAAATGAATTCAGGCACAATTAGTGTGCAAGCTATGCTAATATTTACAATTTAAAGGTAGACAATAGCTTTCTGTAAGATGGCCAGACTTTAGGAAACCAACACCTTGCGCTCCTCAGATTTCCTCACCTAACACTAAAAATTGATAACGGTACAGAAAACTACCTGAAAGCTCGTTTGTGTTCGTTTAGTCGTGTGGTTAAGTTCCTACCCGTCTCACCGATATGAGTGGCCGATACATGTTCACTTTACGACGCTTACTCACTTAAGGACAAAGAAAAACCTGAAAACAAACCGGGAGCCATTTACAAGATCAAATGCTCCGACTGCCAGGCCACTTATAACGGTGAGACCGGCAGGAACTTAAGCACGCGACTAAACGAGCTACTAAAAAAGGTGACCTCAACAACAACATTGCCGAACACCACTTGAAAACAAGCCACACTATCAACTGGGACTCTGCTACCTGCGTTACCTACAGTACCTACTACTACCAATGAATTACACTCGAAAGCTGGTTTACTAACTTACAAACGATTACTCAACCAAACACAGTAGCTCATTATGCATGTTTATTATACAACTTACAACCTTTTCCTACTCTATTTACATAACCAAACAATCACCACTCACGTCTTCACAGCCAATCACATCACCGGTTTACTAACGGTTACTCAATTGAATCAATCGAATCGCTCACCAGGGTTTTTGAATTTTCAACTGACTAAAATCGATCACTTGACTCTGAAGATGGCTTCCGCACAGGTTGTCGAAACATCAGTCAACAACAACAGTCCTTCTCAGGACTCCAGTCACCCAGATGATCATTTTAAATGAGGTAATGGCACACCGTTAAATAAAAAAATTCCTGTCAAAATAAGGAGTCTTCCTCTTGAAATAATTGCATAAAATCCTGCATGCCGAGTATTCAGCACCAGCACTTTCAAAATGTGAAGAAAAACTAAGTGATTTCTGATCATAGTAGCACTTTAAAGGGGCTCTGTCACTGAACTTTTGCTGCTAAAAACACAAAAATCCTTCTTTATGACTTTTACTTGTGCCCAAACCATTCTTTTAAATTTAGGAGGATATCAAACCATTTTTTTGCAAAAAGAGTCATCCACAATATACTTTTGCCATGTCCTCAAGATCAGGTGCAAAATTTTGAAAAATTCAGTCTCAATTTTTAAAAATGTAATCCGTTTCCATCCTTGCCATCCGTAACAACAGAAGACAGTAAATAGTCCCAGTGCAGTAACATGGTCCTCAATAAACAAACTGCATTATTATTTCGGGTTTTCACTGGTTGAAAGACACCCTTTAGCATTCTACAGTGAGGCCAAAATAGGTGACAGCCCCTCAGAATTAGTTGAAGGAAAAAGAAGAGTCATAATTGACCTTCACCTAGGCTTCCAAGTAACAAATGGTTTTTTACGCATAGTTTCCAAAAAAAGGAATCTCAGTGATCACAACGAGATAACAAAGATAGCAAGTGTTTGAATATGTTTGGGAAGATATACGATGTGGGATCTAGGATGTATCCTGAGTGTTTGAAGTGAACAATTTTATGAAAGCGATATTCCAAATAATTGTTGCTCCTGTAAAGTTGAGCACTTTCAGAAAATTGTTCACCTGAAACACTAAGAATTTAAATTGCTTCTGTTTAACACTGGTTGAGCACAGTCCAGAACGAATTTCTAAGTTAAGGACTTCATGTATTCAACAAAAAACCTCCTGCTGGCAAGCAAAAACAGCTACCTCAAAAAACGTATTGAGAAGACTGAGTCACTGATACAACATGCATTGGAAAGCTTTCTCCTTCCTGAACACAGACACTGATGATGCAGAAAAAGAAAGATACGAATTCCAATCTAATGTTTGCCGTCACACACAACTGAACTACCGTCAACACCAGTGCACTCACAGAAAACCTACAACCCAAGTTTGAGAGTTCAACCGTAGGGAAAATTTTTTTTCAATTACAAATATATATGTTCGCACTTTGTGCCAAAAAAAGGCTCAAGTGTTTTCCAATTCAATGAGCATACCTACATTTTGAAAGGCTATTGTTTCTATCGCTGGTAAATAATGCACTAAACAAAGTCAATCCTATGCATGAACATTTTTTGAACTGATATTACCTTATCTACTGTCATGGGAATATTCATTACCAAACAGACAAGTCAATAATAAATTATCTCAGGTTGGGGGCAGTAAGAAAATCTTGCATTTTCTGATGGCTCTTTGGATATAACTTTACAAACTATGAACTTAGCTTAGTAACCAGGCAAGTAATTGGAAGATAGAAAACTTTCAGGTGGATGGCCATGATTACAGGTTACGTGGCCCTTCCGAACAAGAACATTACAAAATCCTACCAAAGGACAAACCAAGGTGTACCCAACATGATAGCAACAAAAGACAAACAAATTGCAGAAGACTTGACCGGATCGACTTATGGACACACAGATATCCATTCATAACAATGAAGGACGACAAACCAGATTTCACCACCAACCCAACATGCAGACTCATAAACCCAAGCAAATTGGAAATTGGCATCATCAGCAAAAACATCCTGGACAACATAAACCTACCTGAAACCTAACGGGAACTTGCTGTACAGCCACTGTCAGAGCAACCCCTTACCAGAAAGTGTTTCAGGTGGATGGCCATGATTACAGGTTAACACTCAACCCAGGAAAAAAGCAGGTGCAGACAAAGACGTGAAAAAGAAACATAACATGGTACAACCTTCAGCTTTCTTGACGTGGCTGTAATGGCAGCTAAGACATCCAGGCGATGTTTCATCCAGTTAGAGTTCCTGAATGTGACTATTCATTTCTTTGCTTCTAATTGTGGCTGGACACATGAGCAACTTATCACACACACACTGGTGGAATATCAGATGACAGTGCACCTTTATAGTTGTGTCTTCACCAGCAAAGTGGGTCAGCAACAGCCGAAAAATTTGGG
>BLFK01000961.1:184961-204961 GCA_014634185.1 Astreopora myriophthalma | reverse complement strand
AGCCGATAATCAAAAACTCAGTTTTAATGTCATTAATCATTAAGCTATTGGCAATAAACCACGAGTGCACTTCAACGACGCAGTTATCAAGAACAGTGATTGCATTAACTTGCAATTGAAGGGGAAAAGGTCGAAAAGACAGAGCTGGGTGTCATCGGCATATCCATGGGTGGAAGGAAGATGTTGAAAAATGGTTTGGAAAAGGCGGGCAGCATAGAGAGTAAATAAAATAGGGCCCATACAGTTGCCTTGAGGGACTCCACAGTTCAGATTAAAGTTGTCAGGGGTTTGATTACCCATGAAAGCATGCTGTTTGCGATAAGAAAGAAAGGACTCAAACCATTTCAACTCCAAAATCCTGTTGTAGGATGTCTAGGAGAATGGAATATTCAGTGGAGTCGAAAGCGGCACTAAGGTCCAAAAGCATGAGAAGTGTTACCTCTGTATTGTGAATACACATTAAGATCTTATTCTGAACTTTGAGCAAGCAGTTTCCGTTGGGGGAAACTTACGGAAGCCAGATTGAAATTTAGGAAGAGGTGCATGTTTTTCACAGTGGTCAAGCAATTGCTGAAGTGCAGCCTTTCGGCAACCTTGGAAACGAATGGAAGATTACTGACAGGACGAAAACTTTTATAAACCAAATCAAGACCAGCCTTTTTCAGTAGAGGGATAACAATTGCAGTTTCCAGTTGTCAGGAATGTGACCACTTAGAAAAGACAAATTAACCATTTCAGTGATAGCGAGGGCCAAATAAATGAAGGCAGGACTTTAAGCCATGTAGGAACAGGATCAAGTTGACAGGATGCATTAGAGGATTTACAAACAATCTTGGAAAGCAACAGAAAGCATGGAAAAATGTTGTAATTTCTCTGAAGGAGTAACGGCTAAGAGATGGGGTTCTTGAACTTGAATCTCGTTAAGATTTTCTTTGATAACTTCAATTTTGTTAAGAAGTAGGTGCCAAATTCATTTGCTAGCTTTGCAACATTATCATGCTCAGGTAGGCACGTCCCAAGAGGCACCATGGACAATGAGTTAACCACGCCGAAAAGTTTTTGACTATTAGTTTTGTCTCATTATAAAGTGACACACAGATGGGTTACTTCTGGCTTTTGTCGAAGAATTACTTGGACTAGTTGTCTTTTCTGTAGTGTGGTAGAATTTCTCTGCTTCCAGGTGTCAGTGATGTCTGATCTGGACTAAAAGGTTTAGTGATAGTTTCATCTCCCGCTTTAATAGCCTCCCAAGAAGAGCATTGCGATCTTTGATGGTTAACTCAACTTTCGACACCTTAGGCATCCTCTAGCTGAGCGAAACAAGGACGTATTCTCACACCCACTGTGTATGGAATTTTCTCAGCTGGCCTTCTGATCTTCTAAGCGTGCACTGTGAGACATTTTTTTAACAGTATTTTTATTCAGCATTTGCCCTTAGAGCCCATAGAGCTCGATCATCAGGAGAGCTTACACTGCTTACAAATTGCTTAAGGTGGCTCAAACCGGTTTCAACACTTTCAAGAGCCTCACTTATCAGAAAGATTGACACTATAACACTATCACGTATTAACAATGTTATGTTACCATATGAAACAGCAATTATTGCTGAATAAAATGCAGTCATTATTGTGACGTAATACGTAACCATGGTAACAGGAAAGCCCTATAAAAACCCCCTATATTTTGGCTTTAGTTGCTCGTATCTCAAAAACGAACTCGGTGAACCCATTTTTTAATGCTTGAAAGTGATCGGCAGACCAAGATAAAACTGTCTGCAAAGTTTCAAACAATTCTGTGGAGCAGATTCTGAGCCACCTTATTTTTTTTATTTTTTAAGGTGGCTCTGAATCTGCTCCACAGAATTTTTTTAAACTTTGCAAAAAGTTTCATCTTGGTCTGTTGATCACTTGCGAGCAATAAAAAATGGGGGTCACCGAGCTCGTTTTTGAGATATGAGCAACTAAAGCCAAAATATAGGATGTTTTTACAGGGCATTCCCGTTTCCATGGTTACGTATTACATCACAATAATGACCACATTTTATTCAGCAATAATTGCTGTTTCATATGGTACCACAACATTGCTAATACATGATACAGTGTTGTAGTGTCAATCGTCCCAATAAGTGAGTCTCTTGAAAGTGTTGAAACTGGTTTGAGCCACCTTAAATTATAATTAGACAGCATGATTAAGAATGCAATCCCCCCCAAAAAAAACATCAACAATAGCAGTTTGAGAAAGAAATCAACAACTGAACATTCTGAAACAAGCCAACATTATCTTGAAAATCAATATTGGCGATTCCATTTGAAAACCAATCACCTTTTTCCTCATCCAAAACACAATGCCATCTATTCCCGAATAAATGGGCAGCGATGGAAAAATGCTTTTAAAGCAGAGCAGCAAATCTCAGGCAGTACAGGAAAAACATAAAGAAGACATTTAACTCTGAACCAGGTCTGAGAAAAGACTCTTCAACCTCTCAAGGTTACGAACAAAGTCCAAAGTTCAGCTGAAATGCATACAGGATTTTCACACATCCCCCAAAGTAAATTCCCAGCAAAGAAAGCCAAACCCTTCAAATGTAGCAAGGAAGATCAGCATTCGCCTGGGTGTTTCTGGCTCTCTCAACTTCTCTCTCTAAGTGTGCAGTTATGCTAATAACTACGTTGTACATGTGATTGAAAATATTACACTTAACACAAGATGTAATCAAAGAGTAAAGAGTGCCTTCCACACATTACCACAGTCATTGTGTGCTTTCCCAGCTGAGTTTCTTCACAAAAAGGGTATGGTGTTTTAATTTTCAACTGGTCAGGAATATTGCGCACATACCATGGGAATCTCGCGAAAATGAAACTACAAATATCTCGACAAAGATTGGTAAAAGTGCATACAAGTAACATTGTGCAACTACTAATTTTGTCAGGGCCTTCAAAGGTCATTTGAAACGTTTCAAGTATTCAGCTTTTGAGAATGCCTTGAAATGCTATGGTGTTCTCTTGTTGTATGACTCAGGCTTCCTCATATAAAACTTACACGGCAGGGTTGCCTTCCAAGACTCCACTTCGTCATAGCAGCACTTCCAGCATTCCACCCCCTTAATTAGCCGAGCCAAAAACACAGGAAGTTTTTTTCTGGAAATGGAAAGCTTCTCTGCTGGAAGGTGCTTGCAAAAGCAGATCCATCCATTACCACTTCCCTTTCAGAAGCAGGTCATCCAAATGAAGACATTGTTGCAGCCATGGTTCCTTTTTAAGAATAAACAAGCACAATCAAACAGGTTGCCACCAACACAGACTGCACTGCACCAGGCAATCCTGAGAGTCCATCATCAGTTGATGGTCTGGAACAACGATGGAATAGCAAAACCAGAGCTACCATCACCACAGCACTATGAATGGCAGATGGACAAAGATAAATGGGTACCTGGGTAGAACATAAATGGGTACCTCATGACAAACCTGTCACCTGGCCCTGAAGCGATACTTTAATTAGTACAGTGTGGACGCTCCAAATAGAGGTGTTCCATTAACCATTGCCAGTGCCCCAAGGCTGGGTTAAACTGCACAGACATCCACAGCTGCTACAAGAACGTGGAGACCTGCGATAATGATGTTCAGGAGGAAGATGTACTCTACTCAGATGAAGACAACATTTCAGATAGTGACGGTGACTAGATTATAGTCCAGATAAACATTGTAAATCCATGTACAGACACCAGTGGGTAACATAGACAATCACTAAGGGTTTACATAACTGATAACAATACTAAGATATTTGTTCAGGAAGGCTGTGTTAGATTTTGGTAAACTGTTAAAACTCCTGTTACTCTAATATGGAAAAGAAAGTTTATCTTATCCACTGTAATGTTTTGGTTACATTGTATTACTGCTCTGAAAAAGTGACTAGGAGATGTAAGAGTTGCTCATGTGAACATGTGTAAATTACATAATCTATGTTATAACAGAACTGGTTACTGGGGCAATAAATGTTATTTACAACTCTAGGACAATTCGAAAAACGTTTTCCATGAAACCTTTTCACATTGGTTAAAAAAAATATTTCTTTTATTACGATGCACTTTTTATCAGCCCTGTTTTCATGCAAACATGATCCCGTGATAATCGCTTCCATATAAACCTGTTCGATCGCACAAGTGATATCCACCTGCAATACTTTTGTCAATTTCTGCCTTCGTGCTAGCCCACCCATGTGACCCCAATTACCTCTTAAAATTGTATGCTCATATTTGCAACACTGATTTGCATAAATGTTGTGATTTTGGTACAATTTTACATGAATGATGGAAAGCTATGGACAGCCTTTTGTTTGAGCCTTGTTTCCATGCAAGGAAATAGACATCACATTTTCAACCCTCATAAATCCCATCTGAGGAAGTCGTAAAGTTGCCACCAAAATTTTTCGTGTTATTAAAGGTCCCCTTAACTCATTTAGCCTGGTGGTTTGCTTTCTTCATGAAATTCCCACAGCATTACGCATGCTTCTGGACTACTGAACAAAATTTTAGACAATGCTATGGAAAATTTTCCTGAACAATTAAAAGTTAGCATGACAGCAATTATTCAAGGAAAGTCTAAGTTAGTATGGCTATAAGGCTCTTGCAAACTGATATCTTTCAGAAGCAGTGATGTAACAGTGCTACAGTATTAATGACTGAGGCTGGCCACTGATCTGGAAATGACAACGCAGAGTTTGTTTGGAAGTTCACCTTAAAAGGGCTTTTTAGAGGAGAGACGTATTGTTTATGAAGTCTAGTAAAATAGGAAAATTCTGGACACTGTTAATCAACTTTTGAAGGCCCAATACAAGACCTTAAGAAGAAAAACTGAGATGATAAAGGGCTTGATGCAGAAACGTCCTAAACAGACCTCCATTTAAATTTGTAGTTTTGAAATGTTATCATTTTCACTGACCATTCTGCTTCTAAACCAATCACGAGAGTCTATTTTCATTGTAGTTTCCTTGGCAGAATGATTATGCCTTTAGACCAAACATCAAAGTAATGATATCATATCATATCAACCACAGACAGAACGGTGTGTCCATTAACCAATGACAAGAGCTCTTTCTGTGTTAAATTTCCTTTCACCAGGTCTGGGAAGGTCAAAAAATTTCAAATTTCATCACTAATTTTCTAAAATTTCAAGCTTCGTCTTCCATCCTGTTTGTTTTATTGTTACCAACAATGCCTTTCTCTGTAAAAGAGGTACTCATAATTGTTCTGCATTTTACGTGGTTACAATGCGGTTTCCATGGCGGAACCATTCTGCCTTTTGACAAATCAGCAAATTATTTACCGATATTGTTTCAACTAGAGATGGAACAGTCCGTAAGTTAACCAATGACAAGAACTCTTTCTGATCTATTTCAATTAGCACAACCCCTTTCAATAAGCACAGATGGCAACAGGGCACAGACAAACTCATTACGCCCTCTGATCAAAGTCAGTCACTTATATATATGGTGCAATTGGGTTTTCAATTTGTTCAGTTCCCTCCATGCTGTCAAATATGATTTTTGTCTTTGCAATTGCAATTCACCTTGTTTGCTTCCATTGTCTGTTGTGACCGCGATGTAATGGTCCATAAGAGCATTTTATTCGACGGAGAGAGGCTGAAAGAAGGTTTCATGACATTTGACCAAAAGGCAGCGATTTTCTTCATCACTTTCACCCAAGACATCCCACTATTTAGCCAATAGAAACTTTCTCATTGACGGCTATTAACTATCTTGCGTACCTATCAAATGGAAATTTCAGCTCACCAGGTTGGAGAAGGTCAAACAGGTCAAATTTCTCAAATTTCAAGTGTGTGTGATTCTTACCAACATCCCTGTATGAATACGTGGGAGACAAAACTGTCGTAACAAGAAGCTTTTGGTTGTTTGGAGTTGACAGGCTTCCTTTATGTTGATTTCATCCCTTCGCTTCTCCGTCTCCGAGGGTGGTTGAACAGATACTGCACAGTGTTTTTGCTTTCTGCAGGTTCCGTGAACTTGCTGCCCTTTGAGTTCATTTGGTGCTTAAAATACACGCATCGAAAGCCCTTTATCCATTACCTGCTGATAGTTTTAATAGATACAGGATAAATGTCATACTGAGTAATTGCATTGTGTCTATGATACAGGCAACAAATGCAAGGAATCATTGATGTATACTTGTAATATTTCGATATAATTCTATATCATCTTAGACTGAGGTGACATACAGGTAGCAGAAATTTAAAAACTGCAAGATGGTACAACAGCATTAGCACGTGAAAATAAAAACAAAGACGAAACTGTCAAGAGAATAGGCAAAGTTACCTACTGGCTTTTAAGCCAGTGTTCAAAAATGGTGTTAAACCCTTGATATGGTAAGCTTCTTTATATAGTAATAGATTCCAGTTATCATCGCGGTCTATCATGTTTGTGTTACCACGCACGGTTTGGGTGAGAAATTCTTTGTTCATTGCAGTAGATGGGTTGTTCTCATTGATAAAAATATCCGGTAACTTGTATAAACCTTGTATGTGTTTGTTCTGATCACAATAGTGCAGATGTTTATATATAGTGCTTTCTTTGTCCGTGAGTGCATGTTCTTGTGTGCAGACAAACAGAGTTCTGTTCGTTTTGCCGATGTATGAAGAATTGCAACCGGGGCAGGTGAATTCATATACAACATTTGATTGGCTTAATTGCAGCGTTTTGTCCTTAGTGCTTGTGAAGAAATATAATTTTGTGGTCTTCTCTTTTATTCGGATGTCTACATTCAGGTCGACAAGACATCTCCGAAGCTTATGTTTAAGCTTCTTAACAAGCTGTGTTGTTAGGTCACCGACGAATGGGATGGTAAGCCAGATAGTTGAATGCTGGTTGTTGTGGGAGGTGTCATTGGTAACACGATCTGGAGCCCTGTTCTGTGCATTCTTAATAAAGCGATCAATTAATAAGTTCGCAACGTGTTCAGGAAAACCGTTCCACGATAAAAACTTCCTTATTAGCTTGAGCTCGGTTTTAATTTTGTTAGGAGTACAGGTTCGGTGTACGTGGTCAATCAGTACTCTGACCCAAGAAATCTTGTGTCGCCAAGGTAGAAAACTTTCAAAGTTAGTGTACTGTCCAGTAAAAGTATCTTTTCTGTAGATGCCAAGACCACCACTAGCGATGTCCAGAAAATGCGGAGTGCTATTTCCGAATAAGTTAAGGGTAAAGTGGATATTTCAATCAAACTTGTGAAAGTGTTCCAAAATAGTGGTGATTGTGTTGCGTTTGATGAGGAGTTTGTCATCCACGTATGTACAATAGAAGGCAATTGAACGCTGATTGATGAGCTTATTCACAGTTTCTTGTACAAACTCTGTCATGATCATGTTTGCCAGCACTGGACCAAGCGAGCCACCCATGCTAACACCATCGGTTTGTTCATAGAGCTTGTTGTTGCAATAAAAGACAGTTTTCGTACACATGTCGCGGATGAGTTTGCGAAGCATAGATTTCTTGAGCTTCGTTTTGACAAGCTTCTTGTTGTAGATTCGACCTACGATGATTTTCAATGTCCACTGGAGGGGAACATTAGTAAAGAGAGACTCCACATCAAAAGAGACGAATTCACAACCTTTGGCGAATAAAGCTGGAGATATTGTCTTGATTCTATTTGCTGCGAAAGAGTCCTTCAGTGTGTACTCTTCTGTGTGAGTGGTTGTAGAAGATCACTGATGAATTTACCAATGGAATAGTGTGTTAGTGCAGTACTGGTTGTATCAATGATAGGACGAAACTTTTCGAAGCAGGTCAAAAGCTTTATGGATCTTAGGAAGGCCGTGAGTGCAAGCAGGTTCGGCATTTCCGGGCCGGATGGTTTTTATGATTCTTTGTCTAGATCGCCTGGCCTCGCAAGGTTACGAAGGTAGTTCTGGATGGAAATAAGTCGCCGATGAGTGGGGTCTGTCTTAATAAGCTTAAATTTCGTACGGTCGGAAAACAGACAAATCCATGGCTTATGTATAATCCTGTTTGGGGATCAGAACTACACCTTTTCCTTTGTCCCCTTTCAATATTACGGTGGACGAATGCAGGTCTAGTGATCTGAATTTGTTTTTTATCTAGAGCTACGCGCTAGTCATCGAAGTCTAGGATGTTAAATACAAAAGCAAGTAGGGCGTTTCTGGCTCGTTCAATAGAAAGGAAGTTATTCTTAAGCAAGTTGTTACGTGTAAGTTGTTCCCATACAGATTCAGCAGACGCAATCAGATCTGACTCACGTGGACTGGTTGCTATTCCGTGTTTTAATCCAAACTGAAGAGCGGAGTATTGTTCGTCGGTGAGTTCGATTAAAACACGGATCTTCAGGAACTTGTGTGCAACTTGCTGCTGATGATAACGACCTTAGCAAGGGAACTATAGATGGTAGAAATACCATCCATCCTACAACCATGGTTGTCTACCCGAGAAAGGTATTTGGCCCAGAACTACCGCCCACCACAGCTGGAGATCGTTCCCAGTGACAAAGTAGCTTGAAGAGAAGTGAAGGTGTCTATGAGTTGCAAGGATTGCTCATTTTACGAAGATGACCTTCGGTTACTCAATATACTGGCACAGTTGACAAGGAATGGCTTAAGGGTGAGGACTAGATACTTTCACAAGCTGTCCGCAGAAATGACGTATGGGCGTATGTCAGCACTGATGAAGGGCAAGTCTCAGCCGAATCCGAGCACACAAGCTACTGTTGTAATGGAGGCTTTTTTCAATTGATGTGGAATACTTTTGTTGAATGGTATGCAGATCACACTGGTGATAATGAAAAGCTTGATGTTAATGAAAACGCTCGAATAAACTCGACCTTTGTCACACTACTCAGCTTGTGAAAAACTAGTCATGCACCTAGTTACAATAATCTCCTTATATACTTAACGGCATAACATTCTAGAACTTTCCAACTAAGCTAATTATAGTAGCATGACAACATTAAGCTATTTACGGTATCTTACGTGAACTTAACCCTTTGACGCCCAGCATACGATATATCGTATGGCAGACGCATCAATAAGTTCTGGCTCAGTGGAGTTGCTCTTTTTAGTACCCAGGCTTCCAACGGTTGTATTTGCCTTTTGCCATCTTGATTTCACAATTCTCTACGATTCTGTTGTGTTTTTAGCATTTTTCATCAGGTTTTTTCAACATTTTCAGTTATCCCGTGACCGGGAAAATTTAAAGGGCCTTTGGCAACATAGCTAGTGCTCGTAGGCACTACACAACACAAGAAATCCTTGACGATAGCTTTGACATACCCGGCGAGGGAGTGGATTCAGATCTTGAAGGATATGACGAAGATAGCGACGATGATTTACACTTTGAATCAGACAATGACAGTGATGATGACGAAGAACAGGATCTTCGAACAGCTCATATCATCTAGGATTCTGATGACCTTACTGATGAAACTGACAGTTGAGGAAGACCCGGCAAATAGCGCTCTATACTATTACTAAAAATAGATTTTGCTACGTGATAACCTATGAGACCCCCCGCACAGACCCAGACAAACATTGCGACCAGCTTAAAGGAAATGTATGAGCGAGAGCTGTAAAATTGAAACAAAACGACAGAAAATTTCGTCAAAAAATGACTTAGCGTTCTAAAAGGAAGTGGCATGGTTGGTACCAAACACTGTTGTTGGGGTGAGTGTAAGACAGACTCAAGATATGCAGATAAATGGCCAAAATCACTCAAAGAGTTAGAGGAATCGGGGAAGAAAGTAGTCATTCCCTTCCCAAAACCTTCGCGAGACATGGCAAAGTGCAAGCGTTGGCTAGTGGCTTGTTCGCGTGAATTTTTTACGGAGAAAAACATAACAAGAAACACTTATATTTGTGCTCTTCACTGACCCGGCGAAAAAGGTCCAACAGCCGAATTTCCCGATCCAATGAAGGCAAATCTAAGACCAGCGCAAGTAAGTCGAGCACATGCTCCTAAGAGAAAAGCACCGAAAGAAAGAGAAAATCCAGCGTCAAAGAAACAAATTATTCAATGACAACTACGAGGAACAATTATTTAACGATATTACAGTTTCTGATGATCATGATCAGGAGTCACAAGAAGTTGAACCGCCAGTCGACGAAAGCAGTTTTATTGATGAAGAATGTGTTGATGAGGAATGTGCCGTGACCGATACATACACTTACGTTAACCCTTCAGGAAAGTTGGTTTTTGATCAAGGCTCTCATACTATATATTCAAAATACGAGTTGTCTGCAAAGGTCGAAACTATGATTTTGAAAAACGACGTCTCTACAACGCAGTTACAAGGTCCTAAAATAGTGAGTACTTTATCCTACGAAAATATCGTGCAAGATGTAGCTCTCATGAAACACTTCACCGGCCTCAGGCCTTCCCAGTTTGAAGTTTTGCATGATTTTCTTGACGATGTTTGCCCTTTGGAGACAATCAACTACTGGAAAAGCAATGAAAAACGGCACCACTGTTCACAGACAAAACAACAGCAACATTGTGCGGCGACTCTGCTCTCATCGACGGCCAAACGTGAGCCCTCACTAAATAGTGATCGCCATTTACCGTGTCCATCACATCGTGAACAAAGCCCGAATCCACGTACTTTCTTCCATTTTTCAAAGGTTTATCCGTCATGTGCCCCAGCCCATCTTCGATGTCTTCAGGATGATCGGCAACATTTTGGATTGATTCTAGCACGTAGTAATGCACGTGCCCATAGTTGAAGAGCGAAGGAATGTTTTGAGACGGAAAAACACGCCAGCCAGTCGACGGAATACACAGAATGGATATCGATCCAGCATTTGTCTTTACATCAGAATTTTCTTGAAGAACTTTGGCAGCAAATCATTTTCCATGATCGATTGCCAGATCAAGGGTGTGATAATTCCCGCTCTTCAGTCTCTCACTCGCTGTATAAGATCTTCTCGTTTACCGCTTAATTTTAAGTCCCTGCATTTTAACCACCGTTTTAGCTGGTCTACAGTGTAATCTTCTGTTTGGAGCCAGGAACGCCGTCCTCTTCGGTCAGAACTGTAAGGGAATGAAGCGAACTACTCACCATTTCCCTTGCAGCTCTCAAAGAAGTGGAGTTTGTTTGTCTTAGTCACGCGGGGGGTCTAAAATTTCATGACGTCATTAGTATAAAGCGCTATTTAGATATGAATGGTTTAGACTGGAGCAGCCAAGGCAGTGATTTGGAAGTCCCAATGTTTACCAAAGCTGTTGGATGTTCAAGGGTGATGCCAGGAGGTACATCAGCTCTCGATTTCTTTTTGCTCCTTGTGGATAACCAAATTATGAACAACACGGTGAGAGAAACAAACAGGTGTGCCCTTCAGACTTTAGAAAGGCAAAATAAAGATCCTTCTTTGTGGAAGGAAGTCACTTTACAAGAGCTAAAAGGTTTTCTAGGCCTTCTAATTGCCATGAGTATTCATCGTCTTCCATCTCTTCGAGATTACTGGTCATCTGACTGGGTCCTAGGTGTCCCAGCATTTGCCAAAATCATGGCCAGAAACAAGTTTCTTGACATTTGGAGTAATCTGCATTTGTCAGATAATACAAAGATGCCAAGAGCTGGAGGCGAGAACTTTGACAAACTATACAAGGCTTGTCAATTTCTTTAAGACTTGAAGACAAACTTCAAGATCAATTACCATCCTCACCGTGATCAATCTGTAGATGAGGCTATGATCAAATACAAGGGGAGAACCTCACTCAAACAATACATGCCAATGAAACCTATCAAAAGGGGCACAAAGATGTGGTGTAGGGCAGACAGTACCAATGGCTACCTCTCTGACTTTGACATCTACACTGGAAAGTCTCAGCAAGGTGTTCAACTCCGGCTACTCAGTGGTAACCAAGCTGTGCACATCAATAAAGGGACACTGGTACCCAATATTCTGTGACAACTTTTTCACCTCATACACGCTGATAGAGGATCTATATGTTGACTACAAGATACTTTGTCGTGGAACACTACAACAGGGCTGAAAAGAGTTTCCATGTTGTATCTTTGACAAAGCGGTTTTGAAACCTTTGAAAAGGGGCGATATTGTGTGGTGGATGAAAGGCCCAGTGCTTGCTGTTGCATGGATTGACAAGAAACCTGTGTTTGCTGCTGGAACATACACCACTGTTTCCCCTCAGCAGTTCCCAGAGATCAACAGAAAACAGAAAGATAGCAGCATACAAAAAGTAACTTGCCCACCCATCATCTCTGCATACAACAAGTTCATGGGTGGGGTAGACAGAAATGATCAAATGAAATCATATTACCCCATTCCAGTATCTGGAAAGAAATGGTGGGTAAGAATTTAATTTGACCTTCTGGACAGAGCTATTTTCAATAGCTTTATTCTGGAGCAGGAGTCACCGCATCACAGAACACACAACTTGAAAGGTTTCCGCATAAGTCTGGTCAAAGAATTGATTGGTGACTTTTCCTCAGAAGTAAACATGGGAGGCATTCCAATGAGCTTGTGGTTGCAAGGCATGTGGAGAGACTGTTCTGCTACCTCCACCGATATTTGGTCTTAGCCGAGATAGGGCAGTATAACCAGCAAGCTTAAATGTCAATATTCTCAACAGAAATAAACTTATTTATTGATCAAAAACCTAATCATAAACGTGTGATAAAAACGGAAAGAACTTACGTGGCTGAGGTTGATTGAAAAACTGGCAGGAAATAGTTACAATGATAGTTATATTTGCGAGCATGTTATTGTCTAAGGATATTGTCCAATCATACGACACTTGCGGGCAGATATCTAAAAAACTCCAAAAATGTAAGCGGTGTCTGGGGCGGAAATTGCGATACGTTTGTAACAAAAAATCATTCTTGTGCGATTATTGTTCATAAATCATAATGTTCCTTGGCGTGATGGCAGAGACACTTCTTAGAGCATCTTCCCACCAATAACAAAGGAAGAAGAATGGAACCGAGGTGCAAAGTGTGCTCTGACGGTGGACAATTCAAGTGAACAAGCTACTATTGCCCAGATTGCGATGTGGGACTTTGTGCCGCACCCTGCTTTCGAATATATCATCAGCCTTGACACTGAATGTTCGTTTTAGCTCTTTCAAGGATGTATCAACCTACTTCCTCAGCAAAAACATTTTTTTTAATTAGTTCCCAAACATACTTTGACTAGTGAATATCTTCAAAATGAATTGCGTGAAATGTCACATGACTAAGAAAAATTCACTTTGTATCAAAATGTTCAATAGACAAATAGTAATGTTTCTAAGTGGATTTCAAAATTTTCCTTCCACAGATAAAGTAGCCAGAGCAGTCCAAAGAGAAAAGTATGTTTATTTGCCCACACAGTAAGTAATATTTAACTTACTTTGACAGGTGTCAATCAATGTTAATGATTTTTTTAAACATCTTAAAATGTAGCCCTTGTACCAAATAAAATAATGGACAAGTTTGAGGATGATCCCTCAAACAACATTTTCTATAAATTTTTTTGTATTTACAAGTAAAAATTTCAGAAATTGGCCAAAAATAATTTGGGCTGCAAACAGTTAAAAACCACTGATACGAGACTAATTCGATATGCAAGAAACTTCTAGACTTAAATTAGCAGTCACAAAACCTCTACTATCACACAACAATTTTCGTAACACCACAGCTCTCAAGGATATGTTTAGGCAAAAGCGTAACTCCATGGATCATTAGTCAACTTCACTATGGGCGCTGTCTTACCCACCAACGTCGCTGACTGTTTATTAGGAAGCACCAAAAAGGGACTTGAGGAGATGAACACCTTTGCAGAGAAATGGCTAAACACTAACCAAATCAGCTTCTTCAGCTACGATCCCAACGTTGAAGGTAAACACCTTCAAAGTCAAAACAAAGATTGTCCAGGCTCATGCAGTCAATGACAAGCTGGTTTCAGTTGGAGCTGACAGATATCTGTTTGGATGCCTTTTGATTGTTGCCAACATTAGGCTTATTAACCTGAAGAAGTTCTTTGTTATAAGCTTTCTCCCATCACGTTCTCTCTGGCATATCGAAGGCAGCTTGAGAAAGACAACCAAGAGCACCCTGGCAGCCCACACTGAAGCCAAAGTGAATGTTTGCGCACGACTCCAACTTTTCTCTCAAGACACCATTCCATTGATCTCATGGATGGCATGCCATTACTTCAAGTGTTAAAATCAGCAGGGAGTAAACCAGTGATGACTCATGATGAATCAGCTGCTTGGCACAAAGTGAGCAAGTCAATCAAGTTCAAGAATGGTCATTACATAGTAGCCATTCCTTGGCGGAATGAGTAACAAAGCCATCCAAACAACAGGTCATTGACTGAGAAGTGCTTAGTCTGGTAGGCCCTGTGTTGGCATCAAGCCTGTTGCAGATCTCGTCCAGGATGAATGTAGCATCACTCTGTGTCCAGAACTGGGTACCTCAACAGTTCCTTCTCCAGCATAGAGCTTGCTGGTATCCACACCGGTACTATCATTGAGGTGTTAGAGTTTGAGACTCCTTGCAAGGTACAGGAAGTTGACCTGAGAACGTTTTCGGGTTCACTTTCACTTCTGAGCTCATTATTCTCTAGTTTGCTTCGATCTTCATGGAGACAGGCTGGATGCTTCTTGTTGCATGTGGAGGAAGTTGATCTCCTTTGACAATCTGTGGATGTGTGACCCTTGCCCAAGCATCCAAAGCAGAGACTGTCTTCTTTGACAAACGTCTTCTTGTTCATAATTGCCTCGGCACTGAACTTCGTGCACACGTTCAAGTGATGAGCTCTATTCTTGCAGAATGTGCATTCCAACTGTTGTCTTGCATCTCTCTTCATTTCATTAGAAGACTCTTCAGTTGTACTGGCTGAGAAGATGGTTCTCATCCCCTTGTCATCCTTAGTCTGTTGTCCCTTGTGAGCTCTGTCACATAATTCTGACTCTTTGACAGCATGAAAGGAAGAAACTGGATTGCACAATAAGTCAGCCTCTGTAGTGACGAAGGCTACAAATGCCTTAAACTTCAGATAGAATCCATCTTTAGGTAATTATTGACTTCCCTGTTCCAATGAGAAATGAGACATTCTGGTAGCTTCGTGAGTAGCTTCTGATTCTCCATACAATCATTTGACACATTAAGGCTGTGAATCAGTTGCATGGCAGTGTTGACGCTTGACAGGAAGTTGGCAAAATTCCCCAGTTCATGGCTGTCTCTTGAACCAATCTTTGGCCATTGTTGCAATTTGTCTCTGTAAGCCTTTGTTATTATGAAAGGATGACCAAACCTTTCTTCTAAGATGTTCCACGCCAGCTCATAGGCTTCTGAGGAATCTTGGAGGAAGAGTC
Source organism: Astreopora myriophthalma (assembly GCA_014634185.1). Lineage (NCBI taxonomy): Eukaryota > Metazoa > Cnidaria > Anthozoa > Scleractinia > Acroporidae > Astreopora > Astreopora myriophthalma. Next base: position 189,628 of record BLFK01000961.1, on the reverse strand, counting down.
CACTGATAGCTTCTCTTGCAGAACCACCCACATATTGCTTTAAATGGTACATCTTATCACTTGGTGGCTGAATAGGATCAGCAGTGACGATAATTGGTTCTCGCACAGGGAGACAACTCAGGCTGATTGAATCAGCCATTGCAGTGATAATCGGGCCATTACCCATGTTTCTATGGAGAAATATGGATCAGAGCAAAGAGCCAGAAGTTTACGAATTGTTGAGATATATGTTTGGAGGGTGTTACTGTCCTTTTTGTGCACAGTACATGCGGCAGAAGCATGCAGATGATCACGAAGCAGAGTATCCTCTAGCAGCTGAAGCAGTGAAAAACTGATGCCTTCAGTGGAAACGGAAAAGGAGATGCAACAGCAGTTAACCGAGCTTTGAGATAAAGCAGGATTTCACAATTGCAAATGGATATCTCAGAAGCCTGAGGTTATCATGGACATACCCGAAGCTGATTGAGCAACTAAAGTGGATCTTGAGAAGAGTTTCCAGCGATGAAAACCTTGGGAGTTGTGTGGATTGTTCAAGAAGAAAAGTTCTCATTTTCCTTTCCTCCACTCCCAGAAGAATTGGCATTAACAAAGAGGAACGTGCTGACGAAGATGGCCTCAATTTATGACCCCTTTGAATTTCTGACACCCTTCGTAGTGTGAGCCCAACTACTGATGCAGAAAGCTTGGATGGAAGCTCTCGGATGGGACGAAGAGTTGCCTGCATACTTCTGCCACAGTATCATTCAGCGAACTCGCACCCAAGTACTTCGAGGTCATCTCTTCATTGCTTGCCAACTCCAAGGAAGTTCACATCATCTTATACCAATACTGGGATGTAGCAATAAAAGCAGGAAAACGTGTACACAGAGGCTCCCTGAGTGCTTCGTTGGAGTTCAGGATCCATGGACCATCTACTACAATGCCTAAACAGTGGGGAAAGTTTATTCCCAATCCACAGAATAAAATAAATCTGTGTGAATTTCTGTTAGTGTTTTTGCAACTTGGGAGACAGCAGCTTCCTCCAGACAAGACCCTCGTCACTGGTGGAGGATTCAAGAATGGCAGACGGTAAGTGATGGTCTGGAATGGTCACCTCGAAGATGTGAACAATCTGGAATCAGACCACGAAGCAGACACAAGGTGAGAAACAGTTTCTAAAGGGACTGCATACATTCGAATCATAAATATTTATGCTACATTACAAACATTCGATAGTGTTTAATTTTCATTGTCATTCTACTGGTTACTGCTGCATGCCAGGTATGTTGTGGATAGTTCTCCAGATTGTTGTTGTGTCTTATAATCACCAGGGAGATGGGTATTCTCGCCCTTGGAGTCTCCCATTTCTCTGATATCAACTGCACAGAATCCTCATTCAAAACTGGCATGAAAGACCACCTTCCTCATGTTCCAGTTCATCAAGCATCCCAATAATTCGGCAGGAAGATGTGCCATGCTCTTCTGGCCTGCCATGGCATTCCTGGCTGCAACTAAACCAGCACCCTTGCCGGAATTGGTCAGTAGTTGTGTAACTCAAAAAAGAATTCTGCAAAATAACTGATGTCAAAGCTCTAGTTGACCTACTTACTGTTTTAACTCATTCATTGCAAAGCATGGATGAGTTGTTGTGAAGGGTGAAATTGTGGCGTGAACAAAACTCTGTGTGGAAGGAAATGTAAGTGACATCACAAAATGAAGTTGCAACCAACATATTCCTGACTAACTGCAGTCACCCTACGTCACGTTCAGTTTTTTTACGTCAGCCAAGAGTAGCTTGTGTGCTCGGGCATTGTATGCAATTTACTGAGAAAAATTGCTTTGTTCTTGTTCTCTAAAAGGTACAACACACACACACACATGCTAGAACCAAAGAGACCTAGAACAACTCTAACAATGTTTTTACAGCTAAAATTTCAATCAGGTTTCACCAGTTGTTGCGAAGATTGGATTTTGGTGCGAACAAACCTTGTATTGGGGTCTTCGACACAACAGTGTTGGTCACAGTGTATTCTCTCATGTGCATGAATGAGTTGGCTTATAGGAGCCTTTGATTTCACCTTCAGCTGCATTTGTGGTTAAAACACCCACAAAATTCCACACTTTGCAGTTTTTCGGTCACTTCAGCAGTCATGTGACACTAGTTGTTATCATCATATCATTCGCTTTTGATCTCGACCTCGTTCCCATCCAGAGCTGTAGCTTGTGTGGCACCCCACCCCCCACACCTACAACACTGTTGAGTACTAAGTTTTGGGAATCTGACCAGAACTTCAGTACCATCCAGCTTTTCAAGAGGAATCTTGTCACATCAGTTAATATCGGCAAGGCACGTTAATTTTTCCAACAGATATGCACCAATGATCCAAGAACTTGATTTATTCGGCATTAAAAAAAGAAACAGTTTTCAGTCTTAAATGAGGTTCATGAAAAATAGGCCCGTTTCATCCAAGAAGGAAGCTGCTTGATCGTCAGGTAATGTAAGTTGCACAACGAGAACTTTGTATGTTTGTTTGTGTGTTTTTTGTGAGGTTCATGAATTTTTAACATCATGCAGCTTCTTGGAAGAAAAAAAATAGATCAAAGAAGCAGAAATCACTCCTCTAACAGTAACATAGCTGATCTGACATTGCTGACATGAGGTACAGAATAAGGTATCTATTCCTCTACCAGGAATGCAAAGAAGGCAGCAAGGAAACATGCCCGGAATATTCCTGCCCTCAAATACTGCAAAGGGCTCCGAAGATGAGCTTCCTGTGGTCAATTGAATGTCTGAAACCTGCTGATCTCTGTTTGACAGGTCTTCAAATTTCAACCAATCAGCGCACGACTCGCAAACAGTGCTGGGGGTCCATTCATTCGAGGGCGTTTCACGAATTGAATGTTGTGGCTTTTATCGTGTTGTTTAGCTCGATGTTTATTTTATTTTGCTTGTTGAGAATTTTGCGATACTCCAGGCCGGTTTAAAGACATCAGATTTATTAAGTTAAACGTGTTATTTATGCTGATATAGCGGCAGATAGCTGCTCAAAGCTCCGGGACAAGATAAAACTCTTACCGCATGTCATGGTCATTCTTCCTTCTCGAAGCAACTAACACGGACATGATGACTACTCCGGCTTAAAGATTGCTTGAAAAGATGATGAATTCCACCGAACATTTTAATAAGCCAAGACACATCACTTCCTTCTGGCTGTTTAAGAAGTTCTAAGACGGCGAGCTGTACTGCGCGTACTGTTTGGGGGTTTTTGGATACGGGGAAGAATGCCTCCGGATCCTGGTAGTTTTCTCGTATTCCCCCCGTTGGCTGCCATCTGGAGATATATGTCGGACTGAATTAAAGTAGTCACGCTTTTGTTTGGCTGGTGAAAGTTAATTTCAAGTCGAGTATTCTCATCCAACCCAGACGCATCGGAACCTTTGGCCGAGTATTCTGAGCATGCTGTCGAACTCTGTCGGCCAGACTCATCTTTTCTATTGTAAAATGTCTGGGGTCTTTGGTACATGTCCAGAATATTTTTATGGTTGATGGGCGAGACATTATACTCCTTGAAGCCTTTTGTTTTGCTCAGAGAAGCATTTTTGCCACAACCTTTCCACCAGATTCCAAAGCCCTTTATAATTGCGATGAAACTGTTTGCGAGTTGTCACGCGGGTTATGAAAATCATAGAGGGGAAATGTCAACACGAGTATCTTGTTTGACATTGCATTTAACTATCTCAAGCAAAAACCACACTGTTAGCATCGCCCTTTCATAATTTTATTAGTAATGCAAGGCTTCTGTGTTTCTCAGGACAAACATCTGTCGGCTTAAATATTTAGAAACAAGGACGCCGGGCGGCGAACGAACTTCTGTCAGAGCTGGTGATTTAAACGATTTATCTTCAAGCTGGGAAGTAGTATACCTGCTTTATTCTATAAAAATTATAATAAAGGCTATTTAAACCCAACGTTCGAGCTTCAGTACAAGAACAAAAGGTTATTTTTCCCTGTGGGACGACCTAGCGAACGTTGAAAACAAACCGACCCCATGTTTTTTACAATGAAGACTGGAGCTAGTTCCCCAATTTTTAACCCAGAATGCCCCGCAACTTCCAGTAGAAATTAGCAGGAAGTAGAAATATGTGAAGATTTTGTACTCTCTACCAGGGCTGTTTTTACAACTGGCTGTGAATAAAATATCATGTTACATGGCTTTGTGAACACATTTGATGATATCATACATCTGGTGCTACATTTTGCACCAGCACATATTCAGTACATGACCATACCTTGGCCACTCTCAGGCTTTGAATGGGAAAGTATCGATCTTTGCACTGAGGGTAAATCAGATTGCACTGAATGGTTAAAGTCAGTAAAGGGCTTTTGATGTGTGTATTTTAAGCACCAAATGAACTCAAAGGGCAGCAAGTACACGGAACCTGCTATAAGCAAAAACGTTGTGCAGTATTCACGGGTTCGAATCCCGTTGAAGCCCTGATTTTTTCAGGCTTCTCCTTTCCAATTGCTTAAATTGGAAAATTAACTGCGATGATCATTCTTCACTTTCATCTACAACCGCAGTTCACATATGAATTATTTCATATATACTTCACATTATTTCACTCCTCACGGGAGATATGAACTCACTAAATTGACCTCGCTCCCAATGTGTGGCTTCATAGCTCAA
>BLFK01000961.1:144961-177461 GCA_014634185.1 Astreopora myriophthalma | reverse complement strand
TTTTTACCTTATACCAAAGTGCAGTGAGGGACCTGGTTGAACGCTAAATTTGCTAAAGTCTAGGTATAAAATCAATATGTGCCATTTCCTAGACTTTGAGGAGCTGAGTGACAGTGGACTTTCCTCTATGAAATCCATGTTGAAATCCATGTTGCAATCCAAGTTGTGGTGAAACGTGACAATAGCAATGTTTGAAAACAATGAGTAATGGTGGTCACACATCTGGAGTATCGCTCAGCTAATAATAGATCCTGGCATGTTTCTTTACTTGTCTTGTTACAATCCTAATTCACACAAAGCAACTACTGTACGAACCTTGACAAGAAAAGCACAAATTGTTTACGACTCACATGACAGTTTGACCGACGAAACCAGGCACTTGAACACTGTTTTTGTTAAGAACAACTATAGCTCAGACTTCATCAAACGCAATACTTACGTCAGACAGAATGACAACTCTAACAACTTATCCACCACTACAGCCACCATACCTTACATACGAGGGACCTCCCAAACCATAGCATGCATACTACAACCTCACAACATCCGTGTTCCACACAAACCCATGTTCACTTTACGACAATTACTCACTAGTGTTAAGGACAAAGACAAACCCGAAAAATGACCGCAAGCAATTTACAAGATCAAATGCTCTGACTGCCACACCACTTATATCTAACGAGCTACTGAAAAAGGTGACCTCAACAACGACATTGCCAAACAGCACTTGAAAACAAGCCACACTATCGCCTGGGACTCTGCTACCTGCGTTACCTACAGTGCTGACTACTACCAACGAATTACACTCGAAAACTGGTTTACTAACTTAGAATGTCAATACACTGTACGTGCTCCATATTTTGTGTGAACTGTAAGAGATGGTTCCATGTGAGATGCATAGGTATGGGAAAAAATATTTTGAATAGAGAACTATACTCTGCACTGGACTGCACAAGTGGAGAAGACTTGATATTTTTGACAGTGGATTCAACACAGGACAGTGACATAAATTTGACCTTAAATGGCCTTGCCCTTAGCTCCCTGTTCACAGGATCTGGCTGTTGCTCATCTTAACATTTGTAATAAGGTTGATCAACTAAGAAATCTACAATTCATCTACAGATTCAATGTCCGTGTTATCTCCAAGACACATTTGGATCCCGATCTGTATATTGTAAATATTTCGCCTGGCATGGACAGAAAGAAATGAAAAGGAGGATGTATTCTTTATCTACGAGACCATCTACAATACATCGTACAGACTTGAACTGCAAAAATTTCCCGATTTTAAAGTTTTATTTTCTGTTATGTACGGAATTGAATTAGAATGCCCAACAATTAAAGATGCCTATAAGACCTTCAAAAAGGCGTGGACAATAACAGATTAAAACTGTATGCTGGGGGACTCCAACTGCAACCTCTCTACTTATCTCAATGGTTCAAGATCTTGTTTACAACCCGAAGCAGAAAAAGCTTCTGGTTTTGATAGATTTTGGTTTGCAAAACAACATAGATGAGCCAACTAGGATCACACCTGATATATCAACATTAATTGACTTAATGGTTACAACCAGACCTGAACTGATAAACAAGAAAGGGGTGACATCCCTTGGGATGTCAGATCATGGCCTAACTTATGCAGCCTTAAGCCTGAAGATACTTTTGTGCATATTTTCTTGCACCAGTTGGATGCGCACAACGCATGCATGCTACAAATACTTCAGGTTTTCTTTTGGACTGATCGCCTGGAAATAGGTAAATGGCAGTTTTCTCTTGACCAAGTATGGGGACCCATGTTTTTTATTTCACATAATTATTAAAAGAAAATCTGATTTTTGGTGACATACCCACATTTGAAGAATTTTTATTGTCCAGATTTTCAATTTTCACATGAGATCTTTGTTCAGAAGAGGTTAATGAGGCCTCGCTAGAAAAGCAAAGAGGGAAAAAATTCTACCAATGTTTCATTCTCTCATTTTTTCTTTACCTCTGAAATGCTGATGTGGTCTCAAATAATATGCTTCCGTCCTATTTCTATAAATAATAGAGCCTCTAGGACAATTACAGCCTTTCTGAAAACTGTGCTCACAATTTATCAAAGAAGGTATAAATTACAGCCACAAAGTGTAAAATCGGGCATAGGGAACCACTCTCTTTATTGCAATTATTTGATGCTCTAGACATAGACTTCCACCATGCAGAGTTTCAAAAAGTTATATTGCAACTTTTATTACAGGTTAATGACCTTAAGACTGGCTCCAGAACACCTGACATTTTCACTGTTTCCTTGTCGATTTAGCAATGGCTCCATTTCATGTGACAAGCATCTTTGAGAACATTTCATGTGACAAAAATATTTCGAGACAATGGGTTATAGGCATGGAACTTAATTTTCCAAGGAATCTTTGAAAAACATGCCCCCTGTAGGAGAGTCAAGATTCATAGCCTAAGCACTCCATGCATCACCAGTAAGATACAAAAAAGGATGAACTTCAGGTAGAGACTTTTTAAAGGAGAAGTTCACTCAAAAATGGCAGTTTTCTTTCTTTTCCTGCAGCTAGTTTTCCTGCTCAGGTAGGACAGAATCAATCTCAAAATGATCTTTTACAGCTTTAAACACTCATTTCCACTTCTATTCAAAGTAAAATGATGCAGTGGACTATGCGAGTTATTGAGGGAGTAAGCTTAAGAATCTAGCCCATCAGAAATGGATACACAAATGCAAACACAAATCTGACATAAACAGCAATGCCTTGTCCTGGTCCATGTCCTAGCCATTTGTCAAATCGAACTCAACTTATACTTGTGAATTCCATTCAATCATCAGTATAGAATGTTGTACTTGGCATTCTGCAGGGTTCTGTCCTAGGGCCATGTCTGTTCTCCTTATACACTAAGGACATGGCAGAAGCTGTAAAATCAAGAGAATTATATATGTGCACAGACAATACAACCAAATGATGCAGGGGATTGACTGTTGACAAAGCGTTCCATTCTCTTAACAGAGCACTTGATGAGTTAAACAATTGTGCAAATGTGGAGCTGTTATTCTACAGAGGTTACTTTATTGTGACCCAACCTCCGCTATTATTTTACTTCGTTTTAAATTTACACAGGTACACAGGGATTGAAAAACTCTTATGACTCTAACTTACAAACACTACAATGAAAAGCCTAAAAAATAATTGCGGTTGTTCCAACTAAATACTGTCATACTGACACTGAATTGCAAACTGAAATTCTATTACACAATTCTATTACTTATAATTTCAGGATATAAGTATAATGCCCATTTCTATTTAAAAATATGTAAGTTGTTGTTCTTAGAATAGATATAGATCGTTTTCACATGACATCACAGAATTAATTTCCGCCATGTTGGTGCACATCTGAGTCACGTGTTTCAGCTTCTAATACATGCAAATATTGTCCAAAACTATAATTCTTCCCAGTTTACAATCAGAAAAATGGCTTCTAGAGAAAAGAATTATGTTCCTTTGTCTGATCCAGACAATATAGTTCCAATTCCAGTATCTGTTTAAGCTAAAGAGCTGGATGAAAAAGTCAGAGATTGCTATCTAAATAAAATCTCCACGATTGGAATCGATCATGTTTTGATAGAGGGGAACCACTTCAAACCCAACTGCCTTCCGCCTGTTGAATCGACTGATTTGCTTTGTTATTTGGTTGTCGAGAGCAGCTTCTACCCGCAAAAGCAATTTAAAGCTTCCCGAAGTCTCGAGGCCTATAATGAAATGGTTTCGGGCTTTGTTTCCAACGTGCAAGGACACATCATTGCAAACAAGTTAGTGGTGTTAGCAAAAGTATGGCACTTGCAGCGCATGAACGATGCCTTGCAGGCCCGTAGGAGGGGTGGTTTGAGGGGTAGGAACGAATACTAGCTGCTGGGAAATGTTAAAATTGTTTAGTTGAACATTTCAAATAAGTAAATCTAAAAAAAAAAACATTGCCAGCCACACGGTTTTCTGAAATTTAATTCATTCACAAATAGGCTGAAGAACTAAAAAGCAAATCATTAGCAACATTCAAATGACTTCCCAATGTCGATGGCTGCCAAAACCGAAAACATAACAGTGAAAACAACAAATACTTTATTTTGAATAGGCTAGCGCAAGCTCAATCCTGACAATCCTGAAAATCCAACAGTCGGCACTCAGTTAGGTCAGCAACAGCCAAAAAAAAAACATCTTGGGCCTCAACGGCGGTTAAGTAAAAGAGTTGAATACGCCTTTTCCGTTGGGGTTTGTACAAAGTTAAGTAGTGACATATTTTCGGCCTTCTCTCTCATGTGTCACTGTGGTAAGGCGTGGGAACAGTCACTTGTGATTGGCCAGTGTCAGAGCAGGTTTTCCCGGCATGTACGACAATGTCTGGAGGAATGATGGCTTTTCCAAAGGCTTTCCTTTCATTTCATCATCTATTGCCATTCACTTTGATACAGCCACCGGTGATTCACTTTAGGATGCCTCCAAAAAAGAAGAGTAAAACAGCGAGTTTGATTACAAACTTCTTTTTTAAAGTAGAAGATTCCCAGTCTGAGGCTGAACAAAATGTAGATGACCTTGAGAAAGGCCAACCAGGAGAAGTTGAAGAAAGTGACGGTCAAACTTCGAGCGTCGCTCCAGAGCCCCAAGTTGAAAACCTCGATGTAATTTCTATCAGTGAGCAAGCATGCTCTAGTTATCAAGTTGAGAGTAGTAGCCAAACCAGTGTCAACAAAAGCTCGAGCTTAGCTCAAGAAATGCAAGAAACCTCCCATACAATTTCTGCCAGCCAGCAAGCATCCTCGGCTTCCCAAGTTTGCAGTGCTAGTGGGCGTGCTGCCACAGATATTCCACAACTGACATCAGCGCATGGCGGTAACGAAGACATTGGCCGCTACATCGACGGTACAAAGACACCAGAGCAGTTGAACAGATTAATCAGCGCAATGGATAGGGGGACAAAATATCAGCTCCTTACTAGGCATTTCGTTCCTTCCTTTGACTACAAGTTTCCTGAAACCTATGACAATGGCTGCCACCGCTCCTTCCACATGGAATACACACGAAATCGCCGTTGGCTCAAATACAGCCCTCGTCTAGATGGTGTTTTTTGCGTGCCATGTGCACTTTTTGCTGCTGACCATTCAAATAAGGGGGCCCTCGTCACAATTCCTTTCAATAAGTGGGCTCGAAACATTAACGTCATTGTCACACACGCTGAAAAACAGTACCACAGAGATGCAATGTTAGCTGCTAAGGCCTTTTGCGAAACAATGGAAAATCCAACGGCAACCATCCAGTGTCGCATTAGTACAGAGAGGGAGAAACAAATCAAAGAAAATCGAAAACTACTGCAACTCATAGCTAAGGCGGTGCTATATTGTGGGCGCCAGTCCATTGCTCTTCGAGGTGACAAGGAAAGGCTTGACCAGCCTGGCAATCCAGGTAATTTCCGCGCGTTGCTGAAGCTGATGTCAGAAGACAACGATATGCTTGCACAGCATTTGCACAATGCCAACAGGGTAACATACATTTCCCCCAGTCCCAAAACGAGATGATTGAGGTGATAGGAAAAAAATTCATCCAAGCAAGAATCGCACAAGAGATCTTAGAAGCTCGTTTTTTCTCCATCTTAGCTGACGAGGCTACATCTCATAATGAAGAAAAACTCGCCATCGTCATACGTTTTGTCGATAGTAACAGGGATATACGAGAAGAGTTCATAGGTTTCAAGAGCCTCGAGCGGACAGCTGGAGCTGCAATTTCAAATTCTATCCTGGAGTGCTTGAGAGACCTTAACATGCCATAACAGATTACCGTGGCCAGGGATATGAAGGCACGGCTGCCATGAGCAGCGAGGGAGTTGGTGTACAAGCAGAAATACGCCGACGTGCGCCAAAGGCAGTGTACATCCATTGTGCGGGGCACAGTCTTAACCTTGTGATAAGTTCTTGTTGCGGTCTTCCAGAATTCCAAAATATGATAAGCAAGGCGAAGGAAGTGTGCATTTTTTTCAATTACAGCCCTAAGCAAAATGGCTTCCTATCAGCAGTAATCAAGGATCAATATCCTGAAAATGCAAGGAAAAAGCCTCTTATAACTCTTTGTACGACCATATGGGCAGAGAGGTCTGAAGCATACGAGCATTTTTATGAATCCTTCCAGTATGTCGTGTATGTTTTGAAAGTCATGGCACATAATCTACACCACCACGACTGTCCAGCCCAGTTCTATGGATGCTCAACACAGCCACTAAGAGGGATGCCTCTGGACTACTCCAAGCCATTACGAACTTTCAATTTGTCGTGACTTTTGTCATTGGATACCTCTACCTGTCGCACATGAGTGCTCTAACAACAAAGTTGCAACGGAAGAGCAATGACATTTTCAAGGCTTTCACGATGGTTTCGAGTGTGCTCAAGTTGTACCAGGACATGCGCGCCGATATGGACGAGATGTATGATGATGCATATGAGAAGGCAATGGCAATGGCAGCTAAGGTGGGAGTGGCACCAACAGCTCCCAGACTTGCTGGCAGGCAATGTCATCGCACCAACGCTCCAGCTCCAACAGTAAAGGAGTATTATCGGATCAACGTGGCTGCTCCATTTCTTGAACACATCATTTTGCAGCTAGGAGAGCACTTCGATGCCGTCACCTTCCAAGCCTCAAGGCTGCTTGCTTTGGTTCCCTCTGTAATGAACGAGAATCAAAAGTCACAAGAGTTACAAGGGGTCGTCGATATGTACAGGGACGATCTTCCATCTCCACAGCTCAGAATTTCGGCGGTGGAGAATCAAGTATGCAGAGGAGGAAGAGCTCCCGGGCTTGTGTGCCACAGCCCTGAAGCAGTGCGACGAGGATGAATTTCCCAACATATTCACTCTGCTCAAAATACTATCCACTTTGCCCGTAACTAGTGCGAGTGCGAAAGGTCCTTCAGCACGATGCTAAGGTTAAACACCTATATGTGATGCACGATGAGCGAGAACAGATTAGCGTCACTTGCACTTATGCATACCATTACAACATGCAAATAGACCTTGAAGAAGTGGTGGAGTTATTTGCTACCATGCATCTGCGAATTGTAGAGCTATCAAATTTGCTGTGACACTTAATGTTACTGTGGCCCCTTGTTGTGATACTGACTGTTAGTGTTATACCAATAATGCACTAGCTTTTTGCATAGTAGGGAATTAAGGGACTTACAATACTAGAGCAATCTAAACTGACATTTGATTAAAAGTGCTTTTTCTTCCCTACCCCCACCCTATGCTAAACGTTTTTCGTCAGACAAATGGATAAGAACCCCCCTTGAAATACCCCAGCTACGGGCCTTCCTTGATCCCAATTTGGATTATTACCAAGAAAGATGGGACAATAAACTGCGCTCATTGTTTGGGGTGCAAGGCCGGACTGGCCGAATCATGCTCGCACATAGCCAGTGTGCTTTTTTATCTTGAGGCTTGGTCAATGGAAGGCTTTCCGGTACTCAAATGAAGTGCTCATGGATACTACCAAGCTTCACAAACGAGGTAGAATACACAAGGGTCCACCTTGATGCAACTATAAAGAATCTACCCGAGGACCTCCAGCTTCTTGGGGTCTCAAAAGTCTGTGCTGAAAGCCCCGCTCAGAAACCGGAAGTGCCAGCGCCGACACCAGCGGATATGGACAACTTTTATTCTGAACTCACCAAGTGGAAAACAAAGCCTGTAGTGCTGAGCGTGGTGCCTCCATATGCAGACAGCTACATGTTGCCCAGCCGCAAAATCCCGACCATAATAGATTTGTTCAACAAGAATAACTTGGAACTGCCCTACCATGAGCTACTAAAAATTTGTCCAAGCACCAACATTGAAATAACCAAGGAACAAATTGATCAGGTGCAAAAAGACACCGTTGCACAGTCAAGTGGCACAAACGTTTTTAAGCATAGGGCAGGGAGGATTGGTACCTCCCAGAGTAAGGCTGCAGCACATTCAGACCCTGCATACTGCCCCAAATGCAAGTCTCTGATACAAAGAATTTGTTACCCCGAACTGCATAAGATAAATACTGAGGCTGTGCATCACGGGTGCAAGCATGAAGCATTGGCAATCTGTGCCTTTCAGGAATCCATGAAAAAGACTCATGTGAACTTCAAGGTTGTTAAATGTGGTCTCTTTATTAATTTATTAATTTATTAATTCGATGCATGCTACCCCAGAATTTCTGTGCTCATGTGACTGCTGTGGTGAAGGTTGTGGGGAAATTAAGTGTCCCCTGTGCATAGAGAACTGTGATTTTGATTCATGTTTTAAGGCCCTCCTCTTGTCTGAAAGAGAACAGTGCTGGGCAGTTCAACTACTACTGCTGAACTACTGCTACTTTGTTGTCTGTGCTGTTGGCTTGAATGGACTCATGCTAGTATCGCAAAAAATTCTTCCAGACAAAGACCATTGGAGCAATGTTGTACCCAAGTTACAGAAATTTTGAAGAATTTGTGTTTTGCCTGAGATGCTTGCTCGATGGTACACGAGAAGGGTGAATCTAACTGAGGATGGGGCTCCACTGGCTAATGCTGTGTGCTATTGTAGACAGGAAACTGAGGAGGATATTGTCAAGTGTTGTAATCCACATTGTGCCATTCAGCAATTTCACATGTCATGCTTGGGTATCGATGCTATTCCCAAGACCTGGTACTGCCCCAAATGCAGGGCTTTATCAGAATTTAAGCGAGGAGGCTCTAAGCAACATCCAGCTAGCATCATAAGTGAAGCTCTGAAGATGAACTCAGTTTGCACTTGCAAAACTGTAGCCAACAAAAAGGACAAGCTGGTGAGGTGCACAAACATGAACTGCACTAATGGAAAGTTTTTCCATTTGTCATGTCTGGGCAGGAAGAGAATGCCAAATAACAGTAAATTTTGGTTATGTCCAGCATGTATGATGAGTAATGCACAACAGCCTACTAAGGGTGCAGCCACTAAGCCTCCAGCCACACTTGTCACAACAAACACTAAACCCACAGTCACGCATGTCACAACAAACACTAAACCCACAGTCAGTTCTGGTACAGGAGAAGTAACAATTGTGGAAACTGTCTTTAGGAACAGGTCTCCTTGTGACAAATATGAGCCAGAGGGAAAACTGGGCCAGTATGAATATGGCCTATTGCTTCCCCAAATGGATGGTTGGACTGTGTTATTATACATGAGGCCCACATAATACTGAAGAGAATCAGTAAAGGCATACAAGGATTTCAGAGGCCAACTCTTGGCTCAGTCCGACAATTTGATTTAATGACGGGACCATTTATTCAAATAGTTCACATTAATAATAACCACTGGGTGTGTCTTAGCAACATAAATAGTCCTCCTGGTTATGTTGATGTCTATGATAGCCTCTCATTCCCAGTGACACAAGAGTTACTGGAACTGGCTTTTGATTTGACTGGACCAGCCTTTAAGGGAATTCACTGTATTCCAGTGCAACAACAAAAAAATGGTTCTGACTGTGGTGTCTTTTCAATAGCTTTTGCAACGAGTTTAGTTTACTGACAGAATGCAATCAATTTCACGTATAACATCAGTCGCATGCGTCCACACTTACTGCACTGTCTAAAAGGAGGAATCATGACTCCTTTCCGTACCACTTAAACTTCTTTTACAGTGCAGATTTCACAAGATTGACGATAAGCCAGATATGGCATGGTTGTGGCATGATCATGGCATACCTTAGTCACCGGTCATTAGTACTCATTAGTATCAATCACCCAACTAGTGCACTAATGCAAATCCTGCATTTTCATTGGCTACGCTAGTAGAGGACTATTAGTAATAGTACTCGAGTAGCGAAAAGTGTGACGCTTTCTTTCGTTTTATTCCCAAATAAACATTTCTTCAACCCTCATTTGCTAACTTTATTATTGCCTTTTCTGTCTGACTAGTTGGGCGATACCAAAACAATTAGACCCTTCACCCTCAAGGGCCATGGGTCAATAGCCCATTCGGATTCGCCTCATGAACTATTGTTAATTAGTAAACATACTTTATGGCATGGGCTGTGCAGTAAAACCCTTTGCACCCATACAAAGTCTGTTCATCAAACTTACCTACAAAAGTGTCAAAATAAATGTTACTTATCATTACATTCTAATCATAGGAAATAAATTCTGTATTTTATCAAGAATCTCTGCTGTCTCCCACTCATTTTGCAGGGCAGGTTGTAATTACACAGCACATGACGAGACTGATCTTTAAATACACTGCTACTTTAATCCAAAGGTACAATACCATTGGACAGGTTTGTCAACGCAGAACATACTGTAATAATTCTGTCAATCATAGGAATTTTAGCCTCTTGGGAACCATTAGGGTCACACTGCAAGAAATCAATTGGTAGAATTCCAGAAAGAATTGCGTACTTTCTCCTTAGCAGCCCAATGACCCTTTCCACATGTATTCGGACATTTGCAATGCCACGAGTTTGCTCAACATCCACCGGGTCCAGCTGGTCTTTCCCCTTTGTGAATGCTGGAATAGCAAGCTCAGCTCTGTGGAACATTAGGCTTTCCTGGATAGTAAAGCCCTGGTCAGCCATCACTAAATCCCCTGGTACTAGTTTTCTTAGAATGCCACAATTGTCTGAAAATACACTGAAGTCCTTCCTCCCCAAGCGTTCGAGGCACATAAAATGCTCCCTTGTGGGGTTATTCCAACCAAAATCTTGACAGTGTTATGATTCTTGTAGTTGGAATAAGTCTGTGCTCAGGCCATGAGATTTGAAGGTCTAGTAATAAACACTTCAAAACAGTCAATGATTACCGTAGTTTTGTTGCCAAAGGCAAACTGGAAACATTGAGGCATGGTTCGCCACAGATCCTCACGCTCTGGCCACTTTAATTAAGGGCGCTAATCGAACATCAAGAACCACCATCCAAGCCAAAAATATTCTTGAAACAGTTGGTAGTGAAATTCCAAAGCAGTATGCAAGATCCTGCATTGGCATGTTTAACTTAAGTTTAATTAGCGTGAGAACAAATTCTTGAAACTTCTACAAAGTTGGAGACTTCCTTAAAACGAAGGCTATCACCTTCTGGTACACTGTTCGTAGCACATCATACACAGGCAGTCCCGTGTAAAATCAAACCATGTCGTTGTCATTCGCGAAATATGTTTCATCGAATGGCGGTTTCACAGCTGAGGTGTGAAATAATTAGTCGAACTCCTTTGTTTGAGTCGCTTTCCCAGTTTCACTCTCAGTCTCTACTTCCATCGCTGCATCGACATCGAAGGGAATGTCCATAACCTTTTCTCCTGGCT
Source organism: Astreopora myriophthalma (assembly GCA_014634185.1). Taxonomy (NCBI): domain Eukaryota; kingdom Metazoa; phylum Cnidaria; class Anthozoa; order Scleractinia; family Acroporidae; genus Astreopora; species Astreopora myriophthalma. Next base: position 166,150 of record BLFK01000961.1, on the reverse strand, counting down.
CATTAAGTTTTTGTTTCTTGGACTCAATTTTTTCCCGAAGCCGCCTTCATTACATTCGTTGCTTCATTACATTCGTAAACACTTTTCGTAAATATTCCTCGTTGCAATGATGAATTCTGAACAAAAAGCAGCAAGCCAAGAGGTCAGAAATAGATAGAATAGATAGAATAGATAGGTCAGAATTAGATACTGTCAATTAGATACTGTCAATTATGGTTGACAAAATCAGCTTCAAGTCTCTTCAACGATATATTCCAAATCTTACACCTTATCGTTTCAAGATTGCTAAACAGCACATCTTGATACACAGCAGGGGCTCTCCTTTACCCAAAGCAGTGCAGAATAGAATCTGCGCTCCTCCTGAGATGGTTGATCATGTTATTTCCTTTATAACTAGCCAGCATGTTGTTCAAGATTTACCATCTGGGCAAAAAAAGTTGACACTGTGCTCTGGTGAGGTGCTCGTGGTGCCAAATGTTATTCGGAACTTAGTTCCGGAGCAAATTGTGCAGCAGTATCAAGAGTATTGCAGGGAGTCAAACATAACCTGTTTGAGTCAAAGCTCTCTGCTGCGAATTCTTGATGTCTGTTCAGCATCCGTTAGAAAATCCCTGCAGGGTCTGGATTACATTGCTGCTTCTGGCTCAAAAGCGTTTGAAGACCTTGAAAATGTTGCTGACCAGTTAAGAGATCTTGGCATGGAATGACATGGGCGAACCAGCAAAAGAAGGAAATAAAATTGGCGAAGCGTTACCTGAAAAGCGACTTCAAGTTGCGTCAAATATTTTTAACTAACGTGTTTTTAACTAATAAAACGTATTTAACAAAACCATTTTTCTTTTGTTAGGTCCATGTTTCGGAGTCGTCGTCCATCCCAGACCACTGCAGACAGTATCCACTTAGCGATGCTAAGGGCACCGACTACTAAGGAAACTGTGATCACACGCACGATGGAGTGTGCGATCGTTGTAACCGCCTGGAGCACAGCATTCACAAAATAGAAGAAGCGCTTAGCCTTGTAACAACGTCAGAAGAAGAGCTTGACGAGTTAACGTTTTCCACAGAACAGGCCAAGCATAGCATCGTGACATGGAAGGCTCATCTCCTTCGCTCCGTCAACCAGGCCGACGCCAGAGTAAATGCAATTGAGAACTTAAACGAAGAGTGTTATGTTGGAGCAGGATTAAGCGATGAAGTATTTACTGCTGAAATACAGAGAAAGTCACCGCGATTGGTTTGCTAAGCGTGGCATTCCGTGGCACATGACAGTGGCAACAAGAAGGTTGTCAGCTGGTCAGCTTGAGACTATGACGTTTGTTCATAATTTTCAGTCCTGCAGCCAGGACAGTAGCACAGTTCTTGCCATAATGGGAGATGTCCTGGAGAAACTGAAGAAAGCAATTCCGAGCCTCAAATCTGTATTTTACAGGTCAGATAACGCAGGATGCTATCACTGTGGTTGGAATATTGTGGGCGCCAAGGTTCAAGCAGATCAGGCAGGGCTTGTCTTGAGAAGAATAGATTTCTCAGATCCTCAAGGGGGGAAGGGGGCAGAAAGGCTGCAACCATAAAAAGTCTTATGCAACTCTACCTCAATGAGGGACATGATATTGAAACGGCTGCCCAGATGAAGGTCGCCATTGAATCATCCGGTGGAGTTCCTGGTGTAGTATTCACTCTGGCATCGACGCCTGAACAGCAACCGAAGAAAACAGTAACTTGGGATGGCGTCAGTTATTTGAACAATTTTCAGTACGAGAGCGATGGGCTCAGGGTATGGAAGGCATTTGACATCGGCCCAGGTAAACTTGTGCCTTGGAGCAAGTTTGATAAACCTGTTGTGGGAAGACTCATTCCAATTGAGGATCAAGAAAAAGAAAGAAGCATTTATGACCACTTTGTTCCTTTTAAGCCAAAGAAAGTTACAGACCCGGCAAAAGCATCCTCACTGGATGGAGATGACGATGGTGGGAATGAAAGTACATGTAAGGATACCACCACTGCTATGTCTTCATGTCCAGAGGAAGGATGCGTAATGTCATATCAGAGGCATTCCAGTTTGGAACAACATTTACAGTGCGGTAAACGTAAACACGTTTTAGAGCAAGAGACGCTACTTGACAGAGCAATGTTAAGTTATGCCGCCGGACTTGAGAGAGGGGGTTTGAGGATCTCCGAGCTGCCTGACATGACGTACCAGTCAAAAGAGGAAAGCCCTGAAGTTCAAGTTTCTCCTCCTTGTATGGGTTGGGCCATACGAAGTTCGTTTGTACGGAAGACAAGATTTAACTCGAGTCAAAAGGAATACCTTTTGAAGAAATTTGACATAGGGCAAAAATCCAGAAGAAAAGTTGATCCAGCAACTGTTGCTCGAGAAATGAGAGCTGCTAAAGACTGCAGTGGCAAACGTTTATTTTCCATAAATGAATTTCTGACCAGCCAGCAAATTCAGAGCTTTTTTTCCAGGGTGGCGGCTAAACGAAATGTTGACATTGTAACTGAAGAAGAAGAGGAAGAAGAAGAGCTAAGTGCTCACCAGGAGGAAATTTTGAGTGAAATGCGTAGCGATGTTTCCACTCAAGTTGCCCTTCATCATCCTGTGATGTACGACACTTACAACATTTGTGATCTTGCAGCTTCTAGTGGAAAACTTAAAGCGACATTCAGTATATCTGTTCTGCGAGACATTTGCCTCTCGCTTGGTGTTGAAGTTTCTCCGATTACAGTTAGGCGAAAGCAACCGTACATCGTCAAGCTTCTCGAGGTAGTGAGGTCAAGCACCTGCTCAAACTAACGGGTTTCTTTATTGGGTTTTGGCGCACTTTGCAATGCCAAGAGAGAGATTTCTAGAACATGATTAGATAACGCTAACTGCCACTTATAAGTACCCCCCCCAATCCACCCGTATATCTAAAAATACATCTGATTATAAGCCCCTAGCGGATATAGCCCCCCTCTAGCTTTCCTTGTTTTCTGTAACTACATCAAACGGAAAATAGGAAAAACCATTGCAGAATAATAATTTCTTATTGAAATGAATTTGATTTATTGACGTTTTCAAGCTATAATAAAAAAACGAGTAAACGAAAAACGTATTTTGATCAACACTGCTATTGCTCGTTGCGACACAGCTTTATTATTCCGGTTATAAGCCCCCTTGTATATAAGCCCCTCCGTTTATAAGTCCATTTAAAAGCACTTGCGAAGTTGTGTAAGCCCAGGGACCTGTTTCTCGAAAGTGCGGGTAACTTACCGGGTCCGATAAGTGTGGCTGAGGAACAAAAGAAGCGGAAAACGTTTTTCTCTAACACGGCTGGGAGTATGGGTTCAAGTGTGCGGGGGGTCTTCAGGTCACATGGCCTTTCAGGGTTCAGCTGTTTTTGTTGCCTTCTGCCTGACCTGCCCCGCCCAGATGTATGTCACCCACAGATCATATCCCCTCAGGTGAGCTCATCTCTGAAACCAACTTATGCTTGCAAAGAAATGCTGTGTACCAAATTATGTGCAAGAATTGTAAACAGTGCAGCATTGGAAGTACCACATTTTATCCATGATGGCATAAGAGAACATCTCACCAACATCAATTCCGTCTATTATGCTGCGAGGAAAAACATTCTAACATGCCAAAAGAGAGATAACAAAGATGTCAAAATCAAGAAATAATCCTGCCAATACACGTCTGTTCAAAGCATTCGTATTCTACATATGACAATACAAACTTGCTCTCAGCTCCTGAGAAGAATGCAGAAAATTTGCAGATCTTTTGTTTCATTATTTAAACACAACCACACTATTCCCGAGTGTACCATTACCATTTCACACCAATTTTATCATTGAAATTCACATTTTGTACACAAATTCAAATTCACATTTTTGATCACATTACACCCCATTAAACATTTCAAATTATATAATTTGCACAGCAGAATATTTTCTCAGTCCCTAATGATGCTGTGGATCAATGAAACCTAGTGGAACATTAACCAAACTACAGCAGGGGGCCTAAGCAATGGCATTTTTCCGCAATGCATGTTAACCGGAAATGAAGAGTTTTCATTTGAAACTACCTTGACAATACCAGATTTGCACTGCCCAGTGTGTTTACTCTTATAAAGATGATTTGCCAGAAAATTTGGGTGAAAACACTGCCCAAGAATACAAAACGTCCACTTCCAGTTGACGTACGTTGCTCAAAAACGCCTTTGCTTAAGCTCCCTAGTAGCATAAGACCTCACTCGAAACAGAGCCAGGAAAAGGAGGTTACATTTTTAACAGGGCTTGTGAAAAGAAATTTGAAAGTTGTTCTTTTGTCCAGTTTTTTTTTTTTTGGATTGATTTATTGTCAGGTGTTCTTATCAGCTACACAAGAAGTTGTGGTTCATATACAAGTTCTTCTTGAATAGGATGCCAGTGGTATTCACAAAGTACCAGTGTTACTGTAGCATAATTTTTTTAAGTTTGAGTTCTGGTCACCAGCCTGGCAGTGCTGTTTGGACATGCCCTAACCTACCAAAGACTGATTTTGGTAAGGTAGAAAGGACACAAAAACATGGAGCAATAGACAATTTGGGTTTGCGAATTCATTCTAGTCCAGTCTAGTTAATTCGTTCATCTTCCTCTTGCTTTGCTTACTGTTGCTTTGCTTGGGTGAATACCTCCATTTACCTCCATATGCAAGATGATATTATACAGTCTAAGTCAATATTCTAGCCTTACATGTACTATCTGCCAGAAAAAAAGGCCCAAGCTAGCCAAAACAGATGAGAGCCATGGTCTTAAGTCCAAATAGGCCCTCCTTTGAAGTTCAGATTTTGCACCTCACATTTAGATCAACTGTCATGTCTTCATTTTGTATAAAGTTTGAGGCCACCAGTCAATGTGTCTGCTTGTATGACAAACTGCATTTTGACATTAAATGTTTAACGTTTGCAATAAGTCTTCCATCTTGCAACAAGACCAGAAAGGGTTAACAGAGTTTTACAAGGAATATGATAAAATATATCAATGTTTGATGAGGTGTGTCTCTGCTGAGAGACATACATTTTAGATATAGGAAGCAACACTGCAATACAAAAAAGAAAGAACACGACGTTGTTTAAGTACTGCTTATTGCATCTCTGTGATTCTTGTTCTCACTGAACAGGTCAAGAATAACTTGAGCAGAGCAGATCTCTTTCACAGGGCTGGTTAACTTGATGCTCTATGTTGCATATTTTCTTAATCTAACAATTGCAACATTATCACTTACCGGTCCTCTCCTCATCTTAACAAGTGGAAGGTGCAGAGAGAAGGAAGATAATGCGTGAAAGGGAAGGAGACAATACAGAATTAGAAATGCTGTTTTTACACAATTTACACAACTAAAACACATAGTAAACATCTGGGCACTTGTCAACAGTTTGAAGTCCTGTTTAAGATTAGAATTGATGAAAATACAATGTATAATTCATCACCTCTTATTATTACAACAAACATCAGAAATGCATTATAAATCCAATAAATTACAGAAACCTTAATAATTACGAGTTCAGGGCAGTCATTTCTTTGAGAGTTTGTTATTTACTGTCTTTGAGAGTTATCCACTGTCTTTGCTCTTTCCACCACACTGACTGATGATATCACTATGACTTATGGGGAAGTTTTTAAGGAACATCTTTCATAAACACAACTTAAGACACAAACTATCATTATAATTATAGATAGATAGTTTATTAAAACTGCATCGCAGCCAAAGGCTGAATTATGCAATTATTAACAAATACTTTACAATACTTAAAAATCACAAATGAATCCTAAATAATAAGTCAAAAACTTATTATTAAAATAATATTACAAATTCTATATTATGTATTTGTGTTAAAATATAAAATATGAATATAAGTGGGATAAAACTACAGCCCGGACTGTTTCAACATCACATACATAAAAGTATTACTTGTTCTGTTCGTACAAAGCTTTGGCATATTAAAATGCCGCTGTCGTCTTGGGTTATAGCGTGGGTTGTCATAGTCTGGTGGCAGGAGTGCTTTCAATTTATGATTTGGATCGCTGACAATGTTATCAAAAAGCTTGCTGCATAGTAAGTAATGATGCTCCAAAATGGGTGTTACCCCCACCTCTATTGCCAAGTTGCACTCTCCTGAGGTTATTATTGATATTGCTCTTTTCTCGAGCTGTACCAGCTCGTTCTTTAAGTACTGGGGGAGACTGTTGAAAAAGACAGGTGCTGCATAATCTATAACAGACCTCACACACGATACATAAAACAGTGCTAGATCTTGTTTCAGAACTCCCGCTCTTTTTAACTGAGTTAGGAAATAGAGTCTCTTACTAGCCTTTTTGGTTATCTCAGTTACATGTACACGGTCATTCCATGATAGATTGTTCACTATTGTAAGGCCTAGTAGCTTTGTACTAGTAACTAACTCTACCTCCTTCCCTTCTATGATGACGGGATCAAAGACCCTTTGCTCTTTTGCAAAGAAGATCCTGAATTCTTTGCACTTATCGGCATTTAGTTGAACCCTGTTCTCGCAAGACCACTCTATTACTCTGTTAGCTATTGCTTGCACGTGACTTACCCCGCCCTTTACTACTACCTCTGACACCGTGGTGTCGTCCACATATTTCCATTGCTGTGCGTTCGTATCAAGGTCGTTAATCATTAGGACGAACAACCACGGGTATGGTTTGGTACCCTGTGGTATACCGGCAGGGACTGGGCCCCATTCAGAAAAACACTCTGATGCAAATTTAATCCGCTAGGATCTGTCCGATAAAAAAATCTATAATCCAGTTGATGATGCTAGCTGGTAATTTACACTGGTTACGCAATTTTTTAACGAGTATACTATGATCTATTAAATTAAATGCTTTATGGTAGTCCAATAATAATGTTATATGTAAATATGCAATAATTAATAATAAGATACTTTGCTTTGCTCAGTGGTTTTCACAAAAACAAAAGTTACCAAGGACCTGGGAAAAAGTGTGGATCAAGTAATCAGATCAAGATATCAATCCTGAGGTTACCTCTACTGGATTTTGGCATTACTAAATTAGTCTCTAATTCTCAGAGCTAAATTGCAGGTAACAGAGCTATTCATCAGAAAGGTGAGTATCTACTAGTGAGGTAACATATTTTGAATGGTTGATGATTACAGTAATTTGAATTGTGAAACACGTTTCATAGCTTCAAAGCTACATCACAATCATGGAGTAGCTCAAAGGGGTAAAATCTTGACGGTATGGACCCTTCATTACATGGCAGTAAGGCTCTAACTATCAAAGTGGTCAATTGTTTGATACAAAATTCTTCAATGCCAGACAAAAGTGAGGACAACAATATCATCTTGCTATTCCCCGAAAGTGGTGTCAGTCTAAAAATAAAGGTCAGGTTGATAAACCAGTTTTTGAGCGTGTGATGCAACTGAAGTTGATAGGTTCACGTATTCTGCTTAAGAAAGTTATCTCCAAAAACATTGGTGCAGAATTACTTTCCAGAGTTTCAACCACACTGACAGCCCAGCTAAGATACTCTGCATTATTTAATAATACGGATATTTACTTTTACATTTTTGTCATGCAACAGTGATGAAAATGTTGAATGAGAAGTTTCATGCAAGGTTGTAAAACACGGAACAAATGAAACATCTGTACAGAAAGTAGAAAATGTGATTTTACTTTTAGCCTAATTTTAACCTAATTCATTCATTTTTGAGGGAGCCTTATGTTATAAGCCCTATGGTTTCATTTTAGGCTTCCTCACCACTTTATGTATTTATTTTATTTTTACTCGTGTCTTTTATACTTGTGGTATATAAACTTGAGCTTGACAGTTATGAATCCAGGGCTTCAGAACGTGCTAAGCTATTGCATACTTCGTCTTTAAGTGGGGGTTGTCCAATACACCCGATCTTAGTCAAATCGTCTAAGAGAGCAGTCAAATTGTCTCAGCAGAACTTGATTTGTGGGACACTTAGAAAAAAATAAAGCAGCACCGCCAGATGGCACTGTAGAAAATATTGATATTGATTATTCAAGTCTATTGAGTCAAATCGTCTGGCCTTCAGTCCAGTTGTCACAGTGGAAGTCGATTTGCTGGACACTTACTAAAAATAGGGCAATATAAGACAGCAAGGCTCATAACAAGAGGGCACTGTAGAAAAGTGAGGAGTAGACATGAATCGTGATAAAGAAACTGTTAGGTGGTGTATAAACGATCAACCGTCGATATTCTTGGTTTGCAAATCACACAAATCTAGATTCATGTCACACTGATAAAAAATAAAGTCGCTCACCATTCACAACATGTAGTAAAGAAATTGAGATATATAGATGAGTAATAAAGAAACATGTCAAAGTCTCAGGTCTGTGTGATACTCCGTACTTACAGTTATTTGGAAAAATGTACAACTCAAAATTATAGAGTTAGAGTTATAGAGCCAGGTTAGTGTCCTTGCCGGAAACCAGCAAAAATCTGGAGTTCACTTTGGCTGTATTAAGTGTCATTGTCAGGAAGGACCAGGCAAGGTCCATGGACCATGGCTTGGCAGATTCCCCCCAATTTTTCAGCATGTTTTCTTTATCATATAAGATTATGATGGCTGGTATTCTTAGCACAAGAAAATTAATTCTTTCGAATCTTGACCACCCCCCCCCCCTAGTTTTTGATGCTATTTCGGCTCGGTGAGAATTTAAGTCAACTTCCATGACATATTTCACTTACTTCGTATCGGCCTCATTCATGTGTACAAATTATACATATTTGTTGGCCTACAAACAGCTCATGTCTGCAATGTAAACGACTTTGGGTGAAACTAAATTACTTTGGAGCGATTCCAAATATTACAATTTTGTGGCTATCACATGTAAGAAGAATTGTGGCAACTTTCAAAGCTGATTTTCTCCAAAGTGCGGCAGTTTATTTTTAGATCAAAATTATTTGTTATCAATCTGTCTGTTCATTCAGTTCTCCTGATTCTTTGTGTAGTTTGGAGGGCACAGGGTTGCAAATTGTACCCCTTATTGGGTGAGTTAGATGTTACTCCACATCTAGTAACCCTGGGAGTGAGCTCAGTGCAGCAGCGACCTCAAGACCAGATCATAAATGAGCTTGACCGGATACTTAATAGAGCTGGACACTTTGTTGCAACCAATGACACCAAAAGTTCAATGCCAATATGCCTGACAGAAAAAAGCTGACTACAGACTGGGCCAGCAGGAAGATCAATACATGCTCGTGTCCAACTCATCAAGGGTCGCGGAAAACCATAAAGAAACCGCACCACGTAAACGCCACCTTATCGAATTTATCAATTTCAACATGCCACAGTTCCCATCAGCACAAATTCTGTGCAGCCAGACTGCAGGAAAAAAGTAGTCTTGACGGTAAATGTAAATGAGATCTTGAGTTCAAAGGTTATTTTATTTGGTGCACGTCCTAGCCCTTAGGCTGTTTTAAGAATAGGATGGGAACAGGACGCAGACGTCAGTCACGATGTGGAAGAGACTGGAACCAATTATATTTCCCACATCTTAAATTAGGGGTCACATTCAGGACGTGAAATCCATCAGTCAGTTGATGTCCTGCGCAGAACATGAAGAGAAACCATGGCAAATTCATGCAAAAAGTAAGCAAAAAATGATTTGTTCTATGAAAAACATATAAAAGGAAATGTAAAGGAAACAAAATGCAAGGGTTCGCAACTGAATGTTTTTGAACAACAATGGATACACGGCGATGCGCCTTTTTTCCCCGTGCTAAATCAAACAGATAGACGGGATGTCTAAAATTCCCCTCAATTTTTTTCTCAGTCTCAATTTCCCGGGTGGTAACACTGTCAAATAGCGCATCCTGGACCTCTCGCGTCCTGTTTCTAAATCAGTCTCTTGACACTCTTTTCCCGCGGACTGAAAAATTAGCAGGAAAAATTGAAATTTCAAGTACAACTTAGTCCCTAAAACTGGGCAGTACAATCCTTTGCCCTATACATTAATTTTTGTTGATGTAACGTTTTGCAAAAATTATTCAACGTTGCATTTCAGTACAAACACTACAAGTTTCTACGGTTTGTGTGCCCATTAATATAGCGCTTAAAGTGTGATAAGGTCTGTCAAGATACTTACATCTGTTTTTGCTTTTTGTTGAGTACTCCCTATGGGAAAAAGCCAAAGAAAACCCCAAGCCCTTTTTTCATATCTGAAAGTCCACATTTCAAGTCCACTCCTCTAAATAATTTTGTGATTCTGTTTTACATCTTAACTTTCTCGTAGATGGGGAATGGCTGGCAGGGTTGTGCTTTGAAGTGAATTGAAGCAGTAATTTGCTAATTAATCAATGTTGCCGCAAATGACTCAAAATGGAAGGGGAATAACAAAGAGTGGAACAAGAAGAGTTATAGGGAATGGAAAGGTGGGTGGGGCTGCAAAGGAAGACCCTCCTTATTCCCCTCTCCTTCCTTTCTTTACCTATTATGAAAACCTTATTACACCACCTTGAAGTTACCTGTTTACACAAATCAGATTGAATGTGGGTGATGACTATGTCCATCATGATGACAGTAATGCTGATGGTGGTAATGGTGATGACAGTGGTCAATATTGTCATTGTTAATCTGTATATTGTTACTGTTCTTTCTTATGACAGCTGTGGGTTGGACCTGCCCCGGAGCACACTACAAATCCTGTAAGAGCAGTGAAGAGCAGGTAAGCTAATACACATTGGCGATTCGTAGCTTAGTGTAAATAAGCATAGTGTAACTGACCATATAACCAGAAAGCTTTTCTTATGCGGCCCACAGGCAGCCCTACCATCTACAATGATATAACATCAATAAAACTTAATTACCTGATTTTTCTGGCATTTCTTCATGAGGGGCAGTTATTTTGAAGAAATTAGGCATGGTCGACTATCATGAAGACTGGGACTAAGTTTAAAAAGTTGGTGATTTCTCGGAGTTTTCCTATCACGCACCCAGAGCACCTACTCCACTAAAATCATCCGCTAAATGCTTTCTGAATGGTAAGTTAGGCACCATTCAGACTTGGTGCCTTTGCCCGATGCTCAGGCAGGGGCACGGGCACTAAAATGGCACCAAGTCTGAACAAGACCTTAGTTTCAGTCCCAAGAAAATTCAACCATACCTAAATTATGACCACACTTGAAGACACAAGCACAACATGAACAGTAACAACAATGTAAGGGCCTTCTATGGCAGTGGCTAGGAAAAGTATGTTGAGTTTCTACAGTCAGATGCACAGGACATCTTTGTGGAACTGTCAATGATCTTGCCCATAATTTTCAAATCCACTTTATTACATTTCAGCATCCTTATTGGAGACAACATCCAGGAGTCTGATTCCACTACCACATCTGTCATTACTGTTTTTGAGGATAGCACAATGCCAGCCACGATGTGTGCAGAAGTTACAAGCACTGGTGAGGAGTCAGAAACAGTCCCATTCATCCCAAGCTTAGATACCTGAAGAAGAGATGAGTGTATGGATGGACGAAAAAAAAAGAGCAAAAGGCAGAAATTGAAATTGACACTACTATCCAAAGCATTTCAGGCGGCCACTACAGCCTTGTCATGTCTACCCTGAATACGACCTAGCAACCTCATTATCTGTCATCACTCCTGGCCAGGAGGAATTGCTTTGGAAGGTATGACAAACAGTGGCCCTATTGGATACAAATATTGTCTTGTTGACATTTCAGTCAAAGCGCATGAGCAAGCAGGACATTGGCAAACAAAGTGACCGATCCTATCCCTCTTTGCGGATGACTTTTCATGAGCTGAGCTTCAAGAGATGATTCCTGGGCTCTCCAAATGGCGCATTGATCAAGCTCGCGAGCATGCAATAGAAACAGGGAAAGGCCAGCCACTACCCGAAATTCCTAGTTTTCATACAAAAATTGACCGTGATCAAGTGCATCATTTTATTGAATACATCTCCAGGCCAAAATTTGTCCAGGATGTGGCTTTTGAAGAAAAACTATGAAGCTTGACTTGGGAGAGAAGATTATCATACCAGCAGTCATAAGGACCGTCATCCCTTCACGCATCAGACAATATTTACGCTATTGTCAAGAAAAAGAATTTATGCCGTCAAGCCAGCGTTCTCTCTACCGAATGATGGAAGTGTGTTCAGCGTCCATGCAGGGATCCCCTCAGCGACTTGACAACACCAGTGCAGAGGGTGCTGTGGTGTTTGATGAAGTATTTTCTATCTTGAAATGCTTAGCAGATCAGGGTGTAAATGTGATTGCACTCAGAAACTACTAAAGGATGGCAAAAGGTACTTGAAGAATTATTTTAAGGCACATGTCGGATGAGGTGAGCATTGCAGTGATCAATGCACAATCCACGCTTTGAGTGATAGCAATGCTTGGGGTTTCAGAGGGGAATGTGATCACCAACACTGCTACGATTGTGAGCACTGTGAAAGTTTGAAGGTAGCACAGGAGGTGGCAGAGATGCTAGATAAAGTGGACATGACGGAACAGGAGGGTTAAGCTAAGGTTTCAGTACACTGAAAGTGTGCGCAACATGCAGGCGTGGACAGCTCACTTGTTATGCAGGGATCGCATTAACACAGAAATCATGCAAAAAAAAGCCAAAAATGCATCATCAAAATTTTAATGCGTCCCAGGGCGCAAGGTGTTGACTTGAAGAACTCACTCCACTTACTTTGAGTCTTGAATAGATTTTGTTGTTTGAGTGACATAAAAATTTTCGAACAAAGCAACTTCACATTGTGGCTGCCATATTGGATTTAACTACGCAAAGGGGACTGGAGATGATTTACACATCGGGAAACTTGAATGAGCTCCCACCATGTAAGTTCGTTGTTTGATCGGTCAAGTGCCCACTATGAACCATGAAATGGTAGGAAGACATAATCAGTTTTTAGACAAATGGCTGAAAGAGTTTGGATGGCTGCAAACAAGAGGCTCGGGCGATGATTTATTGATGATTTGTAAGGATTGCACAAAAGCTGGAAAGAAGAACGCGTTCACGAGTGGATGCAAAAATTTCCAAAGATCAGCGCTTGTTCGTCACATGAGTCAGGTGGATCACAAAAGATCGGCAAAAGTGTTTCTTTAGCAAAAACATTTCAAAGCTGCAAGTGACAATGCTAGCAAAGTGAGGGATGATTCCCTGGTCAAGCAAATGCAAACAGCATATTGGCTTTTGCAAGAAGAGATGCCTCCTAAAAAATTCAATTCACTTTGTGAACTTCACGTAAGTAACTGTAAGATCATGTTGGCGATCAAAATACTTGAATTTTATTAAATAACATTTTTCTAGCATTTTTGATTCCAACTTTTTTGTCATCAAAGTCATCAAACTTTAATGTGACTGCATGATGCAGTTAAGAGTCATACGGTTATTGAAAAATTGGACTATGTGACTGTGTGGTACAGTCGTAGTCCATACCCACATTTCACCTTTGCTCGCCAGAGAGTCTCCAGTAGCTCAGTAGTTAGGGCATCCATACTAGATACTCAGAGGGTCGTGGGTTCGAATCCCATCTGAGTTTCCAGTTGAAGATGCATAATATATCTTTCATTTATTTCTCACAGTACTCTCTTTGGCAAAGTTTTGATGACAACTTTTTAGATCCTTTTGTTATCTAGACGCTGAATGGCTGTACAAGTCCTGACCCCAAGACAGGAGGAAACGTATATCAGCATCATCAGTCTGTGGCTGACATGAACACTGCATTTGCAGAATTGATCAATTGAGAGATTGATGAAGATATCCAGAATAGCCCATTTATTGCAATACTTGCCGACGAGAGTGCAGATATCGCTGTATACAAGAAGTTGGACATTTATATCAGACTTGTGAAGGACAATGAGCCTTGCACTCGATTTGTAGGAAATCGTAATGTGCCAGATGGTAAAGCTGAAACTATATACAATGCATTTATGAATTTCATGGAAGAAAAAATATCGACTGTGGAACTCAACTTGTGGGATTAGGGACTGATGGCGCTGCTGTCATGATGGGGCGTCACAGTGGTGTGGGTGTACGACTGAAGTCGGTAGCTCCATTTTTTATTCATACTCACCATGTCACTCACCATGTCACTCAGACTTGCTTTATGCACTTCACAAGCTGCTAAATCAGTCAAGTTGTTGGATGAATACCAAACACTGTTGACAAACCTTTTTAACTTTTACTCAAACTCAGCTGTAAGGTATAATAAGCTATGTGAAATGCAAAGCACTTTAGAATTGAAACCAGTAACCTTAAAAGTTGCTGCTTCAACTCGTTGGCTGTCTCTCCACAATGCCGTTGATGCAATCTACAAGTGTTGGCCTGCACTTGCTGCCTGTCTGGATCATCAAGCTACTGAAGATAATTATGAAAACTCTGCAAAAGCCAAGGGATACTTGAAGCAAGTGCAGCACAACAAATTTGTTGCAGCAACTTGCAAGATGAAGGATGTTTTTCCAACATTAAGAAAGCTTAGTGTGTTTTTCCAAAAAGAATCTGTTGGTCTTGCATCTGTGCCACCTATGGTATCATCTACAATTACTACATTGCAGGCCCTTAGAAATGACTTAAATGGCGATCTCACAAACCTGCCAAGCCTAAAGGAACTTAATCAGCGAGTATTTGCAGGTGGTTTGTATCATGAGAAGGAACTTCAGCAGGCAGGTGATAATGCAAGGCGATCGTTTATTGCTGCTGGTGACACATTTCTGGCTAATTTAATTGAAAACCTTAACGAGAGGTTCGCAAAGGAGACACTAGACATCTGCAAAGCCCTTGACCTTGTAGTTAACCCTCAATCACTCCCAGAGAGTGCTGTAGCTATAGCAGCTCATGGAGCAGATGCTCTGAACAAGCTTATTGAGCACTATGGTCAGCCAAAGACTACAAGTGGCAACAGAGACATTGATCCACTGATTGACCCAGATGTCACAAGAGCAGACTACCTGCAATTCAAGTTTATTCTTAACACTCACCGTCTTATGAACATGCAGCAGTTCATCAAAAGGTTCCTTGCTGATGATGGCCTTTGTGAACAGTTTCCAACTTTCACAACTCTTGCCAATATTGCATTGGTAATTCCTGTCTCTAGTGCTTCATGTGAGAGGGGGTTTTCTTGCCAAAACAGAATCAAGACGGACCTTAGAACCAGACTGTCCAAGCAAAACTTAGAGAATCTGATGAAAGTTGCGATTGAGGGGGCTCCGCTTGCAGAATTTGATTTTGAGAGAGCAAAGTGGATCTTTAAAGGGCACCGTCATCGTCGAAAATAGTGACGCCTCATGCTTGACATTGACTATACTATTCTGTTTATCTCATTCTGTCGAAAATTAATCACACATTGGTCAAAAGGTGCGTTGTCAATACTTTAATGTAAGGTAGGGTAAATAAAATTAAGAATACATTGTACTTTTATTGTCTAAAGTTAATGTTTTGAAGCGAAAAAAAGACAATAAAGCTTAGTTAACGGTATGACAGTAATTTGCCAGTCACTCTTTCTCATGACCACAACACAAAGAATTTCTTACAGGAGGGTTGCCAAAATTTTGAGACCCACCCAAAATGCTTGGGACCCCAATTTTACCAGACATGTGGGTACAAGGACCCAGATTGAAAAATCCTAGTGCCATCCCTGCTATGGAATGTAACCAGGACGAAGCCAAGCAACATATTCTGCATAAGCTAGATGAGAATTCGTGTCTTATCATAATGGACTGGGCAATGAAATCTCTGCCTGTGCAATACAGAGAACAGATGAGTGATTTTTTTTGGCAAGAGGGAAAGGAGCTGGCACATCAGTGCTGTAATCACCAGAGCAACTGTGGAGAGCAAACACGAAGTCAAGTCCTTTGTACACATTTTCAACAGCTGCACCCAAAACAGCTTTGCAGTTCTCTCAATCATACAGGACTTGCTACACAAAGTGAAAAAAGAGTATCCAGTTGTGACAGGAGCCTACCTTCGCTCAGATAATGCCGGATGCTACCAAAGTGGGCCTATATTGCTAAGTCTTTGAGAATTAGGGGAGGGAACTGGTGTGAGGCCATTGCGATATGATTTTTCAGAACCACAGGCAGGCAAGGACATTTGTGATAGGAAGACTGCTGCTATGAAGGCCCACATAAAACGTTGGGTCAACAAGAGGCACGACGTCATTACAGCTGAGGATATGAAGGCAGCACTGGAATCCCATGGCGGTGTCAAAGGGTGCACGTCTGCAGTCGTTGAGGAGGACACAACCAGGGAGAGAAACAAATATAGCAAGATACCAGGCATTAGCGTGTTAAACAACTTCCAGCACAAAGAGTATGGCATCCGAGTGTGGAAAGCGTATGACATCAGTCCTGGGCACCTCATCCCCTTCAGTGATCTTTAAGTTATATCACAAGAAGATACTGGGCTAAGGCTGATACAGCCATTTGGTCAAGCTACTCAGGGAGGAAGTGTGAATGAGAGCGTCAGGCACAAGTCCGATATCTACTCTTGCCAGGAGACTGGATGCGTCCTCACATTTAAGACCCAAGCAGAGGCAGGCAATCATATGGACACAGGCAAGCACCGTCTGGAGGTGGACTGTAAATCTATGTATGACCCTGTGAGTAAGAAATGGGTACGAATGGTGACAGCGGTGATATTCACTCCGAATGTGCCATAATCCTCATAGCAAGGCGAAGACAGCAGCAGCGTTGCCAGAGCATCTTCTCCCACACCTCTGGGATGGGCTCTGAAGGTAATAAAATGACCCACTAGGATGACTGATAACATCAAGGCCTTCTTAATCAAGAAATTTGACGACGGTGTAAGAAGTGGAAAAAAGGCTGATCCTGTGCAGATAGCAATGGCGATGAAGACTCTCAGGAATGAGGATGGAGAGCCCACCTTTAAGTTTGAAGAGTGGAGGACTGCACAGCAGATCAGTAGTCTGTTCTCATGACAGACAGCGGCGCAGCATCGACAGTGTATTAACGCTAAGGAAATCACTGAAGACATCGAGGCAGCAGAGTCAGAAATAACCTTTCTTTAAAGCCATTCATAAATTTTCTGAGAGTTATACATGCTTTCAAAAGTAACACTACATAGTTTTAGTTGGGAGGATCTTCGGGATGCAGGTTGGGTGGGGGGGGAGGGAGATGGTGACGGCAGGGGGCACCTTAGCAAGAAATGTTAGATGTCCATTTTAATGTATCAAGAGTTTCCATGCATACCTTCTCCATCCCCATCTTGTCCACTGGGGCCTTAATGGTAGTACAAGAAGACTCTGAGGTAACAGGGTTTGTAAACACATGTAAAATCGTGAGAAAAAGAAGTTTAGAAACTGAGTGAATGATTTGACAAATGCAATGAAGCAAAAATTACAAGGATTTTTAGATGCTGCAAAACACCAGGCATCCATCTTAATTTTTTGACAAAAGAGCAGTTCATTCCTAATTGAAAGGCTGGGATTGACACAAAAATGAACTTGGATTAATCAGCTTTAATACCATCATTGCTATGTCCTGTCACTCTGCCAAACAAGAAACGGTTGCATTTTTCTAGTTTCTTTCACGTGTGTTGCTTCACGTTCGAATTACATTTTCTCTTGCACCCAACTGACTGTCACGTGTGAGGAAAACATTAACTCTGTTAGTCTTTCACCACCTCACAAAACACTGAGTATGTGTGTTTCCAGAAATAACATTCTGAAACTGGCACCTTTGCCAGTGACACATAGTGAATACCGCCTCTAAAAGATAGTGAATACAACCTCTAAAACAACCCAATTTAGCATTACAGCATTGTAATTCAGTTAGGCAAAGGTGATGCACGTCTGCTGCACTTGGGGGCCGAGGTTGGGGTGGGGTGCATCACTAACTCTTTTAGTTCAGTGACAGTTATTTGGCTCAGGGGCCAGTAAGCCACTTGTTGACAACAAAATGTGATAATGGCACAACTCCTTTGCAACCTTTTGTTCCCTTGAGTGCGAAATCAGGTGAGTTGGCACTTTCACTGGTGTTTTTTTATACACTGACTGATGCATGATGCAAGCTGAGAAGTCATTATTGTTCTGTCATTCAAAGGCCTTGCACTGTTAAAGTTACAGTATCTTTACCAAACAAGTTTCTTATTTACTTCATTGCTGTAGTTTATTATTTTGCACTGTGACATCACAATGTAACATCTGGAATTACACTACCAATATATACAGCACTAACAGCACCCTGTCCTCCCTGGGAATCTTGCATCCCACAACCCTGCCTGCCTACATACATGTAACAAACTCGCATGCCCTCCACTAATCTCTGATTACTACTAGTTTAAGACAGCCAATTCTTATATGTAAAAATAAACTTAAATGCTCAGTACAGTACTAAAAACAATGTTGCTGTCAAAAAAATGATCCTGTATCTCAAACACAACGATTAATTAAAGCTTGCATGTGAAGCATGATTTGTTCTTAACAAATACCTTTCCCTGTATTTATACGTGTATTCATCCACAGTGATGGGCCACCCCTGTGCGGATCAGTATTTAGACTATACAAATATAAGCAGCGGTACATTGAAATGAATAAGAACATTACTTTTTAGATGCCTTATTAAATTAAACTTCTTAGATAGAGTACAACCCTTGTGACTTGTATTAGCCTCAATTCTTCTTTTAACCCCTTAGTATATTTACATGGGATGCCTGAAAAACTGAAAAACTAGTGGCCCTCAAATTAAAATTATGTAACAAAAATTAAGTGACCAAAAATACATATCATTAAAGAGAAAGAACTATAAATATATACATGTATAGGACTAAAAGAGTAAAAACTATATTACAATTATAAAATATCCTTACAATAAGTAACTACAGACTATATTTACAGCAAGAATACAGCTAAGATGGGTTAAGCGAGAGGAAGGTTGTGAAATGCCAGATTAGCATATGAATAAGAAATAAAATTAGGTTTCACTTAGACTAAAATGATCAACATCATTATATCTTGCTAAAAAATGGCTATGAGTAGCCTTTCTAAATGAGGTTACACATGTTCCTTTCTTAAGGTGAATGGGCAGAGAGTTCCAGAGCCTGGTCGCAGCCAAACTAAAAGTTCTCCCTCCCTCAGATTCAAGATTATATCTGGGGCAGACGAGGTTTAGGGCACTGTACCGCCCACTGCGTGTGTGTGAATCTGCATTACATTTAAGAAGGTCATGCACGTAGCTGGGGCAGTTTCCTTGTAGGTGCTTAAGGACTAGCGAACACTTATTGACTTTAACTTCATCATAAAATGGGAGCCACCCTAATTTGTTAAAGAGATTTACACTATTTGATCTTGTGACAGCTCCTAAAATTACTCGGGCGGCACGTTTTTGCAGCTTGAGGATTCTCATTAAGTTATCAGCTGAGCAGTTTGACCACATAGATGACCCATACAACATTACTTGTTTGATCATAGCATTGTAATAAAGTATGCGCTGTTCAATAGGGATGAATCTCCTTATCTTTCTAAGAACCGCTATTCTCTGAGATAACTTCACGCACAGATTCTCAACGTGTACATAAAAGCTTAAATGTTTGTTGATAGTAACCCCTAGGAGTTTCTGACTATCAACCTGTTATATATCAGAGTTAACAAGTTTGAGTTCCAATGAGCAATTGTCAAGCTTGCATGGTAAACGTTTCCCTGTAACAAGGAGACATTTCGTCTTCGCAGCGTTTGTAACCATTTTGTTGGCAGCCGACCACGGTGAGATGTCATCTAAGTCCTGTTGAAGGGCTGATGACAAAGCAGTGAGTCCATCGGTCACGTCTGATGATAAACTGAGAATTGTATTATCCGCGCAATGTCTACGGTAGGATGCTGTGCCACCGATGGCAGATCATTAATGTAAAATGGGGTTGAAATTCTTTGCATTGTCTGAAGCCGCTAGCAACCAAAACATGGACATCTGGTATTTAAGTGACAGTATGTCAAAGCTCAAAAACTGGAAATCACACACAAGGTTAGTAGAGCACTTCAGTAATTTTACTTTGGTATGTTCACATGGAAAAACATGACTCCCACCATTAAAATTATTCTTGCTGGCTATTTTCAGAGTGATTTTCAGCAAATCTTTGAACAGTCCATCAAAATGTCAGAAGTTCCAAAGAGGAATAATTGCTCTTCTCCACCAGACCAAGAAATCATTTGAAATGGCCACAGCAAATATTGAAAGGAATTTTTTGTTTGATTTATTAAGTCGTGAATGGACCCATGTGCAATGAACGACTTATCGCTGTCTGCTGGAGAGTGGAGGAATTTTGATGTAAACTCCCTGGGTAACCTGGTGATCTTAGCGATTTGTATGAGCGCCACACATGGTTATCTGTTTTACTCAAACGGAATCTTTTTTGTGTTCCATCAGTTTAGAATTTTAAAAGTAATAAATGCTTTGTTTGTTATTTTAAATTTTCTGCTTTTCTTTCTTCTTTTTGGTTACTACCCTGTTATCAGTTAAAATACCGGTATTAGTCATGTTTCAGCTACCACTTAATTTTGACATAATTTATGTCATTCTAAGCTGGATAGTTTTAAAAAAATCATCATTTCTCAGCTAACAGTTAAAATTTCAGCCAATTCTTGGCTATCAGCCATTACCAACCTCTAGCTACTGTAACACCACATTCATGACTTGGCTCATAGAGCCCTTTGATTTTCTTAAACTTACTGGTAAGCTTATTTGGTCGCTGTTCAGAATACTGAATAATTGCATAGAGTGTGCTTCAAAACCAAGATGTCTGGCATTGAACGAACATGTTCACCAGTCAAACCCCTGGTTGTTTTCACTTGTCAACTGATTGAGCAAAGAGCTTATTCAAAGGAACAGCAACATACGATACGCTACTATTTTACAGAGCATGGCATCTACGGCTAACGACAAGAGCCAGGCTGCTGCTTGTCATGAGATAATGAAAATGCTCTTATTCTATCTTATTTCTCTCTTTTTAGTAGTTGCCCTTGACAAACCAAATTAAATAAATTTCATTCATTCTTTGGTAAACAGCAAACTTCAGCCTACCATTTACAGTTAACACTATGCTAAGTCTCTCTGTTGAATTTGAAACTTGCATCAAAGTACTCTGGTATGTTTCAGTGTCCAATCTGTGGCAGCTGGTAAACCTCAGTAAAGCCTAGAGGATAACAGATATTGAGACCCCTGCCCCCCCCCCCCCC
>BLFK01000961.1:130933-144955 GCA_014634185.1 Astreopora myriophthalma | reverse complement strand
CCCCCCCCCCCCCCAAACACCCCACCCAAGTGTTAAGAATACTGAATAATAATCACATAAAATACGCAGCTTCTTGCAAAACAAATGTTGGACAGTGTATCATGCCATGCTGAACGTTGAAACAGGCCATTCAACATGATTAACGTTGTTGAAAAATGGAGACAAGCTCTATTCTGTTCAACAAGCTGCTGCAACATCGTTCAACATTTGTTGAGCAACAAATGTTGCACAATATTGAACTATGTGTCACCAGCTTAAGGATCAACTCCCTCTTTCCAATCCCAAGGGCAACAGATGATTGTTTGTGCTTTGTTGGACGTCAGATGGTTATAGGCAAGAAAACTGACATACCCAGGCACTTGGTTTGTGCAAATAGTCAGAGTCCATGATATCTATTGAGCCTTGATTCAGTGAAGGTGTGGATACAATGAAGCAAGCTACTGATTGCAAGCTTTGTTTGCTGTGACCATCAGCTTCTCAGAGAAAAGACCTCTTTCTGTAAAACACATTCCTTGGCCAACCATTTCATAAGAACAATATTGAGTATTCCGCTTTCCGCTGACCAATTAGGTACTCAAGTCAGTCCAGTATTTTGACTAGGATCGCATAATTGAATAAAATCTTGCATTCTGTTTGGTTAACGAAGCGAGGTATTTAGTGTGGAATTGCGAGTTGAAAACGAGGCTAAGTGATATTGTTTCGCATCTACGTAACAAATGTCATCAAATTGAGATTCTTTTTTTCTTATTTTATTCAATTATGCGATTCAAGGAAAATTCATTACCTGACTCGTGAATTCCGCGTTAAATTGCACTTGAAAACTGATATCGCACGGTAATGAATTTTCCTATAGAATTGAATACTTAACATTGACATAATTTAATACATCATCCCAAGAAATCAATTTTCATGTTTTCCAGTCATCAGTGTCTTGTCAGTGTAGGCCATCTTTTACCTTTGTCTTTGTCTAGTGAAAAGAACTTGCTCGCTACAAGCCCTTGCGCATGGAACTAAAACAATTGCCATAAACTTCTTATTTTGTTTTTTGACTTTTTTCCTTACTTGACTCTCTGACGTTTTCACCTGCCTGCACACATTAATTGTACATCATTTTGCTTCTCACATCATCAGGTGTAAACAAACATTTTCAATAGTGGAGTGCCATTTTAGTTTAACCATGGATGAAATTTGCACCTTTCTGTAGAACAAAAGCAACAAGAACCCTCTAATGCCTCACCCTGGAAGAGGCTCGAAGATAGCTTCTGTCTTTATCTGTTCACTTTTTTTTTTCATCTCCACTCATGACAAGACCTAATAATTAAGAAACTATCCTTCCACTCGAACAAGACCCATTTAATAGGAGTTTCAGGTGGGCAGACCTTAGTTGCTCTAACATGAGTCACTGATGACAAATTAAACCAAAATTTCACTGGCACCTTGGAGACATTTGAAACATAAAAACCATGACAACATGAAAACAAAGGGAGCCAATGCCTAACTCGCAGATAGATCTTTTGATAGATATCTAGGGATACTGGTGGGGCTGACTACACCGCTGGGTGTCAGGGTGAATCAAGTCAGAACTAGGATTTGGAAAGAGTGATTGTAGTGGGTTAGCTAGCCTCAACTAAAAAATGTATGTGTACTGTATATAAGCATAGGCCCTGCATGTGTCCCCCTTTTTCACTGGACTGTTTTTGTCTACGCGCTGAAACAGTACCCTGGCTATGGTAGAGTGACTGGTAGAGTGATCCAAAGAGTATAATGTCTGTTTTTGTGATGTTTATCAGTTGACCTATAGGGCTTTTAGAGTTTTGTCCTCAGCAGGATATGTTTTAAAGATGTTTCTTTTCAGGGCTTCATGCGGATATTACAGGATTCTGAGATACGACCTCTTGTTTGCCTGGGACTGTCAGCAACAAGTCACGATTTTGTGAAAGACACACAGTCACAAAACGTTCTCTGCACATGGGAAAAACTTGACCGATTTCCCAAATCCACCATAACTTGAACTTTGCTTTTTGGTATAAAACCAAATATAACAGCAGATTTCTCCCGTAACGTATCTCTATATCTGCTGCACGTTGTGAATATGTTACTCGCTCCACTCCTCCTTGTTCTTGCTGAACAACATTCGATTTGATAGCGATGGAATCCTGACAAAATAGCTAATACATGGATGGCTGGCTATCCAGCTTGCAAACCTTCACAACAATTCACTCCTGCACATGGACATATCCGGAACTTAAAAAAGAGCATTGAAAAAAATATATATATTGAATTCTTACAGTGTTTTCATCTCTTTTTTGGTTCACTAGGTAGAGGATGACATTTTTAGCTTGAAGAATGACTTTCCAGCCATAACTGTGCCTAATGTAGAGCATTAATAAGAGATTTTCTGCAACATGACAAAAGTTGTGGTTCCACTAAGACTCTTGGTGGCAGTGTAGAAGAGAGCAAACTTAAAGGACCTCCACTAAGCATTTATTCCTTTCAAACTTGTTTACCCTCTGATTTGCAGATTTTAAGTAATCCCCATGTTTTACTCTTGAAAAACATGCAAAGAAATTTACCATAGATATTTAAGGTTTTTATGTATAGGAAACAACAACAAGGGCATTTCTCTTCTGCAGGCTATTTTTGACATCAAAACAGAAAACATTCAACCTGTGGTGTATTTGAATAACTAATAAGGATGGCCTGCATGGCTGAACTCTTCAGAGTTGACACAGAAATCACAGTAGCTCCAAAGTTATCACCCTGTCCAGATAGAAAGTGATGTAGTGCTAACAACCGAGTGACTGAGGGAGGGATGTGGCCAACTTGCCCATTAAGGATACTTGTTAATCTGCTCTCCAGTATCAAAGAGTGAGAATACTTGAATTGTTACCATTTTGCTTTCCTTAAGGAATCATATCCTGTGATTCCTATATGTGCATACATTTCATGTATACACTTCACCAAAAGCTACACATCCCTACATCCAAGGTATGCTTCTGCATGTCCCTGTGCTTACAAAAATTAAAGTGATAACAGATGCAATCATGCAGTATTGTCCTGTACTTATAACGTCAAGTAGCATGCAATTTCACTAAAACACTAGCATTATAATGTGTTGAATTTCGCTGACTGCAATTTCATGTTATCAAGGATACTCAGACTCTTTCTTTGTGCAATAAAAAAGTTCATTTTAATTTTCTAGCATGTCACTGGGCACAACATAACTTGCCCACAGGTCCACATCCTTCAGGACTGTCTCAGCACAACGCAGATATAACTTGAGACAGTTTTATTCCAACTGAGTAGCTGAACCCCAAAAAAAAAACAAGCGGAACCCAAAACTATGTTACCGGTAACAAATGTAGCTGCTTTATATACAATTCAGTTTGTTTTTCATAATCTAACTTGCACACTTTTTTGCAACATCCACACATTTTCCGTGGAATCGCACTCCATTAATCATGTGACAACAAGGACTACCTTTCTCATTTTACTTTTTAGATACTCAACGTCATTAGATACTCATGTAGTTTTGAACATGCACCAATGAACTTACCCCTGCCAAATCTAAATCCGCTTCCGGTGGTGATGCAACTACATCATTCTCATTAATGATAGGAATACAGTTCATGGAGATTAACTCTTCCACAGTTGAACGCAAGTTGTCCAGTGAAAATTTGTCTTGTACATCCTGCTTTGTTATCAGAACCTGGAAGAAACCAACAATGAAGTGTGAATTTACATAATATATATTTTCACTGCATAATTCTCTCTCCAACCTTATGATCGTGAACCCATCAAATGGTATTTTGGCAAAAGCGCAAAAATAATAAACCAGAATCACATGGAGAGTGGCTTTCAATTTATAAGGTATTACCTGTCCACAGGTCAGACCATACTGCTGGAACATTGCTTCATACAAGGATAACAATCCACCTTGTCCCACTGCAGCACATGCCCGTGGCTCAATGTAAGGCCTTGACTGAAAAAACAACAACAACAACAAAACAATGCACACATGGACTACATCCATATGTAAACAGTTTTTTTCTGGAATAAGTTGTGTGTGACTGATTTTGCACAGTACAGTACATAAACACTTTGACCTGGGACTTCATTGGCAAAAATCTAAATTACCAAGCAAAAGGAAACACCCAAATCGCTGATGGCACCAACTTCTTTGCCCTTATTTTTATATCAGGTTATTTAATATAAGATGCCTGGGGGTGTTCACACAGGATGCAGTGCTGAATGTGAGCATTAACAGAAGCACAATCCCCGCATATAAAAAAAAAATGATTGCAAAACCACATATCAGATGAATTTGAATTTTTTTCACCTGGGGCTCCTGTGGAAAGTTCAACTGTGTCAGTGTCAACAATTTTTTTCCTGCAACTGATATTAACTCACAACAGTCATTCAATTTTCTTCTTGAATGTTACAGGCATGTGTAGACAACCAGAAAAAATAAAGACCAGCAAAGTTTCTAAACAATTGGAATGGCAGGAATGACCAAGGGCCGAAATCAAAACACCAAAGACTTATATCCTCTGTACATGTTCTACCCTGTATTACAATTTGGCATACAAATGCATTAAAAACCCATAGATGATGGTCTTTCTGTCAAGAAAAATGCTTGTACTTGACTAATTGAAAACTAATTAAATAACTATTTTCTTCGGGAGGGTTCATAAATTATCTAGAAGGGGCTATGATGGCTGAAGATTCTTTCCCCTTGTAATTTCCTTGTAAAACCCAGTTTTGCCGTCAATTTAACCTGTGCCGACCAGTACTCTTGTTTCTTCATCTTCACTTATCACTGGAAAATCTTTCCCTATCATTTTTATCTTCATCAAAAAGAATCAGGTTAATGGAAGTAATTTGATAAAACAATGAGAAAAATGTGTTTAAAACAGTTTCATTTTTTTGTAATTACTTTATTTTTTGTTTTAATTGAAAACATTACTTACACATATAGAATAAAACCTACTGACTTACATGCTACATATATACAAGTAAATTTACAAGATAACGCTTAAAGCTTAAACTGGTTACATGCTGACTGTCAGACACCTTACCGACTTTACACATACCCACACATATAAATTTTGCAACTAAAGTTAGTCTTTACACAGCATGACGAACAGAGGACCACCTGCATACGGATTACAAAAACACAGGGGCCCAAGATTTAAGAAATTGTTCTAATTTATCATTTGCAACTGCTAAAGTTTGCATAACAGAGATTTTGTTTTTCAGGCGTAAAAGAAAGATTTCAAAGTTTAGAATGCCATTGCAGACACTAGTGCTAAAAATGTGGTACTTGGCAATAACGAGGGCATAATTGAGCGCTGACCAGTTGTTTGATTTTTGGTGCCAGCCATACAGAATCACACTTTCAGAGAGATTTATGTGTTCTTGGAATGTTTTGTGCCACCATTGTGTAAAAAGTTTCCAAAACGTGTAGGAAATGTTACAGGTAAACAGCATGTGCAACAATGATTGACTTTCGTAGTTGCATAGTGGGCAAATATCACTGTCCTTTATACCAGCACGAAACAAACTGGACTGCGTTAGTAGGATGTTGTGAATAACTTTGAACTGAAAGATTATAAGCTTTGGTTCATGCAAGATACGGAAGGGGAGCATATAGACGTTTTGGATGTTTTCTGTGGTGAAGCCGTAATTTAAAATTTTACTCTCACCCGTTGGAATCAAATAAGATTTGGTAAGTAAAGTCGAATATGCAATTTTAGTAGACGGAAGTGAGAGAGACGGTACCTTTAAAGAGACTGTTATGGAATTTCACTTTCCATATTTTTGGAATAGCTTGCAGTATACCATAAAATGTAGTGAAGGGGACTTCAAGATTAAGTTTTGCTTTGAGATCAGTCAGTGAAAGAAAACTTAAGTCTTCAGCTAGTAAATCTTTGATACAAATAATTCCTTTATTGACCCAGGCGTTATAGAAGATTGGTTTTCCATCCACCAGGATGTCACGATTATTCCAGATTACTTGCTCCTCCGCTGATATTTCATGGTTTATTACAAGTTTATAGCTTTGCCAGTAACTCAAGATAGTACGATAGAATTCGGGGAGGTTTTGTAAATCGAATAGTTTGATATCGTATTGGCACTTGATGAAAAACGTCAAACCGCCATACTGATTTAGAGCATATTCTGGGACTATTTTCCATGAAGCGTCACAATTTTCTATAATTCTTTTAACCCAGGCTATTTTTAGTGATCGCTCCATCATTTCAAAATCGACCATCTTTAAACCACCGCATTTTTTCTCAGCAACAATAGTTTTTCTTTTAATTTTAGCTGGTTTGTTATCCCAGATGAAGTTAAAAATAATTTTGTTAATTTTTTCTACAAGACCTTTCGGTATAGACAATAAGGAAGCACCGTGAATTAGTTTCGATAAGCCTAATGTTTTGACAATGTTTATTTTGCCCATTAAGGTGAGCTTTCTTCATCGCCAGTTATTCAGGGTTTTTTCCAATGTGGTTATCTTCTCCTCAAAATTAAGTACATTCGCGCGTTCAAGATCATGGGAGAAGTATACTCCAAGAGCGAGAACAGGCTCATGTGGCCATTTAAATCCGAAAGGTTTGTCTGTGTGGTTTTTCCAGGCGCCAACCACATGGCTTTGGTTTTTTCGGTGTTAATTTGCAATCCGCTGACTTGTTTGAATTCCTCTAAAAGTTTCAGTAGTCTTAGAATTGAGTCGCAATCACTCACCAGTACTGTGGTGTCATCTGCATATTGCGAGATTTTTATTTCCTTTTGGTCTACATTGATGCCTTTGATATCCATAATTATCTTTTTTAACGGCCCTAGCAAACAGCTAGATTCCAATAAGGAAAAGGAGACCAGACAAAGGGCACCCTTGTCTAACACCTTGTTCGAGAAGAAAGAAGTCGGATGCATGTCCGTTGTGTAGGACGCAACTGGATACTTGGTGGTAAAGTACTTGAAACCAATTTAACATGTCAGGCCCAAAATTCAACGCTTGTAAGGCGGCAGACGGGTAGTTCCATTCTATTGTGTTGAAAGATTTTCGAAAATCCAGAAAAATTGCAATACCGGGCTTTTTAGTATGCTCAGTAAAAAACATTATGTCATGTATTAATCTAACATTTTCACCAATAAAGCGGCCTTTGACGTAACCAGTTGGATCGGGGTTTATGATTGATTGTGGGATTGTTCGCAAGGGTTTTTGTCAAGATTTTAAAGTCTCCATTGAGCAATGAGATCGACCTTAAGTTTTCAAGCAAAGTTTTATCTTTGTTCTTCTTAGGAATTAACGTAATAATCCCTCGTCTTTGGGTGATAGAGAGGGTTCCTGATCGGAAGGCATGGTTAAAACTGGAAACTATCTCAGTGCCCAGTTCGGGCCAGAAAAATTTATAAAACTCTGCAGAGAAGCCATCAGTACCAGGAGATTTGGCATTTTTAAACTCTTTCAGAGCGTTTAAACATTTGTTTACCAAAACAATCCCTTCGCAAAGTTTTTGTTCTTCTTTTTTTAGAGGAGCTATACCGGTATTTCTGGATGCAAAAAAGGTGGATTCAAAGAGATCATGTTCGTTTATGTTTTGCGACTTGTAAAGAGATTCATAAAACGTTTTTTCCTCCTCTAATATTTCAAACTGGTCGGTAGTATATTTATCGTCGCCAACCTTTAGTTTTGTAACAGTTTTCCTTGCATGATTGAGCAAGGAAGATTGAGAAA
Source organism: Astreopora myriophthalma (assembly GCA_014634185.1). Lineage (NCBI taxonomy): Eukaryota > Metazoa > Cnidaria > Anthozoa > Scleractinia > Acroporidae > Astreopora > Astreopora myriophthalma. Next base: position 137,214 of record BLFK01000961.1, on the reverse strand, counting down.
GTATCTAGTATTGCGTTCACCTTTTTCTTGAGCTTTACTTCTAATCATTGCTCCTTTTGTCTTTTGTCGCATAATTATTTGTAGGCGTAATTTAGCAGCATAAAGCTCGTTAAGAAGTTGTTTATTGTTAGGATTTGTTTCAGATTTTTGCGCCAGTTCGTTTATTTTATTTTGCAGCAAGCGTTCTTCGTTTTTTCTCTTTTTCACTTTGAGTTTAGAGTATTTGATTGTGAAACCGCGGATCTCCATTTTAATTAGGTCCCATTTTAATCCCAAATCGTCGATGTCAAAATACTTATCTTTGAAGAGGAATATGTTTTCGCATAATTTATTGATGTATACTTCATCTTCAAGCAAGGAACTGTTAAATTTCCAGAACCCAGGACCTTTGTGTTGCCTAAGCTCTTTAGATATAAGATGGAGTGTAATAGTGGAATGGTCTGACTCGGGCACATTTAAAATATTACAAGAATGCACATCATTAATGATGTCTTTTGAAATAAGAAAGAAATCCAAGCGGCATTGAATTTTGAAGGATTTGTTTCTCCACGTGAATCGATCTGTGTGCCGATTAAGGTTGCACCAAATGTCTGTTAAATTACATAGGTTGGATAAATGCTCGATTTCTTTAATTACAAGGGTTTTCTAGGAAACCGGGTTTCCACCTTTTTTATCTCTGCTTGACAAAGCGCAATTAAAGTCACTGGCAATAACCAAGTTTTCTTGCGCAAATTCTGCAAGGTGGTGTTCAAGCTCTTTGAAGAAAGCCACTTGTTGGCTGGTATTGTTTGGAGCATAAATGTTTACAAGTATAAGATGTGTCTCATCGATGACTAAATCTAGAATTAAGAACCTACCATTTTTATCAGAAATGCTCGCATTTACCTTAAAGTCCAGTCTCGGATTAATTAGTGTCATTACACCTTTACTATGTGAAGTGCCGTGGCTGAAAAAGGCTTTTCCGCCCACTTCGGCTTCCCAAATATGCGCGTAGTTTTTGGAGCTGTACGTTTCTAACTTGCAAGAATGCGAATTGAGGTTTCTGGTTGTGCAACCATCTGAAAATTTAACGCCTTTTGATTGACTTATTCAGCCCTCTTACATTTAAAGATAGGAGTTTAACATCAAGATCAAGGTGCGAATTCATTGTAAGTATTTCTAAAAGGTGTGCATGGGCATGAAACTTTGGCAGCCTTCTTTTTGAAAAGGTATAAAATAGGCAAAATTAGCATAATCTGAGGTAAAAACAGGCGAACACAGGCAGAAACAAGCGCACAGAACAACGAAGATAACAAATACACAAACAAATGCATGGGTAATTGCATGACTAACCTTACAGTAAATACTGAGAAAATAGCCAACGGATCAGGCTTTGAGCTCCTATTTCTTCTAAATTTATTACGTAAATCAGATAGAAGCAACTTTAAAGTCTATTGGAATGTTTGAGATGTCGTAAGCGTTATCATCAATAAAGAGCTTTCTGTTTATTACCTTTGCATCTCGGCCTTTTTTCTTTGCAGCGAACATAGCTTGTATTAAGGTTTTCCTTTCTTGTTGAATTGCGCGAGCGAAGTCTTGAGTGATATAAGCATCAGAGTATCTGTATGAGGACTTTAGTCGGTTTTTGACTGAGAAAACTGTGTCCCTGTCTTCTCTTACTACAAATCTTACGACTATCGGCCACGGGCGAGAAGGAGTTGTACCATTTGTGAGGTCTGATGTCTTCAGGGTCGATGTTGAGGTCGTTTTCGATTATGTCGTACACGATGTCTGTGCAGTTTTCGTTTTTGCTCTCAGGGATATTCATGAAACGGAGGTTTTCTCTTTTGGTGTAGTTCTCAAGTGCAATGAGGTTCTCTTGAGTTTCCTTTAAGGAAGGTGTGAGTTTATCGTTTTCGGCTTTTACTTTGATCAGCTCGGATTTCAGCCGTAGTATTTCTGCTGCTTGCTCATCCAACATCTTTTGGTGGGAACTCTTCGAGTCTTTGAAGGCTTTGGACTCTTGCTGAAGATCTTCAATGAAGCCCCAAGCGCTGTTGAGGGATTTCTCGAATTCTTTCAGCGAATTTTTGACGCCATTGATTTCTTCTTTGAACTCGTGTGTTAATTGAGCGATCTGCGAGTGGAGATTTGAAAAATTATCTTCCATTCTAGATTCCATGGAGTATAGCTTGTCGAGGAGCTGCTTTAGAGAGATTGGTGAGTCGATTTCTCGGTCGCTTTCCATATCGTCACTCTTATGTTTATTTCTTTTTGGGGAAGGCTTCGAACACAAACTGCTTGAACTGGATCGTTCAACACGCTTAGATATCAGATCAGAGTAAGCAGTGGAGTAGCAATGGTTGTTGGTAAGCTTCGGCAAATGTTGTTAGAAAGACATTGCTCTTACTTTAAGATCACAAAATAAGCCTGTCATGGCTTTTCTCAGTTGAAGAATCACAGACCGCGGAGAACACGTCCGACTGCCATGACACTTCGGACCCCTTTTCCCTTTTTCGTCAGGAAGAGGAGGAGTCAGACAAGGCAACCACTCCCTCCGTATTTAATTCAACAACAACAGACACTTTATTTATCAAGGATGAAATACATTATTACCGGTTACCCAGCAGTTTACATAATGGCCCTCCCCCCACCCTTCCCCCAAAAAAAAACCTTCTTAATATAAAAACACCTACTAATAGTTTTAAAAAAAACGTATTTATTTATTAATAGCTGTCGAAATTTTAGCCATAAAGATAAGAGATGGCAGTAATATCCAAGGTCTTAAAATTAGTCAGGAAACACTTAAGGTATCTTCATTTGCATATGATCTGAATTGCTTTCTTAAAGACAAATTTGTGTATAATGCATTACTTTGTACTCTTCAGTTATTTGGAGAATGGTCAGGTTTGAAAATCAATCATGAGAAAATGGAAATATCTGCCCTTGGCAAAAGTACCTTGAGAGGTAGATTTTACAAAACATAAGATTTGTGATTTGATAATGAAAATTACGGGTGGAATCATATTTAAGACAACGTTTCGGTGTCCTCATGACACCATCATCAGGTCAAAATATAAGATTTTCACAAAAAAATGCATAGAGCATCAGTTATACCCTTTTCTAAAGAACTGGAATAGAAAAGATAAGGTTAAATGCCATGCTTTAATTTCAAATATTAAAAATGGTGGATTAAGAATGTTAGCTAGACATTGAATGCTTGATAAAAGCAAAACGAGTCTTATGCCTTAGGAATTTTTTGCAGGATTACCCAAGCTCGTGGAAAACCTGTTTCAGTTTGACGGGGCCCTATACGAACAGACCGATGGAGTAGCTATGGGGTCTCCCCTTGGACCCCTTTTGGCTAATGTCTTCATGTGCTCTATTGAAGGGTCCCTAAAAAGTAAAGGAAAACTCCCAGAATTTCACCGCCGCTAAGTAGATGACACTCTAGTCAGGATGCCAGATCTGGCAGCAGCTACACTATTTTTGGATACCTTGAACCACACCCATAGTGCCATGAGCTTCACTATGGAGGTAGAGGAAAATGGGATGCCCCCTTTCCTTGGGGTGCAGCTTCTAAATCATGCACCATGTGTTGAAACAAAGGTTTATGTTAAGCCAACAAACAGGGCTACTCCTGCACATAGCCATGTGGACAGCCACTACAAGCATGGCTTGCTCGCCACCATGCTTGATTGCAAGCACCAGCTATCGTCTAGCCTGCGAGCAGGCCATCCGAGGGACAGGGGCTGGGGGTGGCCCAGTCCCTCCGAGAGCCTGCTCGCGGGCTAGCTATCGTCATCTTGGGCGCATTTCTCAGAAGAGTGTGAACGCTTGAGAGGAGTCTTCCGTACGCTGAGGTATCCGAATCACCTTATTGATTCCATCATCAACAGGTTTATCACTTGGAGAGTCGCAGTGGACCAGCCTAAACAGCATAATGATGACGCCATCCGGATAGTTATCCTCTATAAAGATCAGGAGGCTGCAGTGTCTGTCAAATGAACACTTAGAGATCTTAGCAGCAAGGTGCAAAAGACCATTCAACCCATGTTTACTAGCCGCAAGCTTAAACAAGATCTACGCCCGAGTGAGCCCAAGTCTAACATCGTAACCCAGCAATGCATTGTTTATTTATTTAAGTGTGACCTGTGTGATGCAGGTTATGTCGGGTACACAAAGGGCCACCTTCACACGCGTGTTGAGGGACACCGTCAAAAGGCGTCATCTATTTACAACCATTATACCAAAGAACCTAACACTGCTGTTCTGAACAATTTCTTAGCACGCTTCAATGTAATCAAGAAATGCACGAACAACTTTGACTGCCTTGTTAATGAAATGCTGCATATTCAAGATCTTAAACTGGCACTTAATGTACTGTCTGATTCTCTTCATGCTAAAGTATTCATGTAATTAGTTTGGCACTCTTTTATGCAAATTTGCTTCAACTTAGCCTCGACACAAACCGCAATTTATCATTAATTATGTAACCTTGATAATGGTGCAAGATGCGCCAAAATGTTGGTTTCTATCACTTATATTTCTTGTCTGATGTATTTCCAAATCATTTCTTATAAGATTCGTGGAAAACCATTCTGGAAAAAACATCCTTTCAACATCTGGGGGACATTTTTGTTTTGCACTGTAACTTTGATACCACCAAATTAAAAAATATCTTTACCAGTTTATTACAAGGAATGTCTTGATGCGTGGTCGGTCCAAACTAAACAGAAAGATACCTGTCTCTTCCCAGGCAGTGATTAATGAAATTATTTGGAACAATAGGTTCCTTAGTATTAATAAGGTGTCTGATGATTACATTGTCTCCTTTTAATGTGCATGGCACTCCACTATTATCTCCAGAACAAAATTTCTTTCTTATGAGTGTCATTGACTCTCTCCCGGCTGAGTTGCGCACATTTGTTAAAGGTTTTGCTGATGTATCACTGATCAAAGAAAGTCCAAATGATCCCAAAATTTAGACTGGGTAGCAGGAACTCTGTCCCAATTCTGGACTTCTCCTCTAAACAAATCTATGAAATCTCTTTGGAAAAGATGCAGATTCAACCCACGGCAAAAAGGAAACAGATAAATACCCTGATATAAATGTGGAATGGGAACAGGTTTATTCTTTACCATTCTGCAGTACTCTGGAATCGAAGACTAGGGAATTTCAATATAAAATTTGAAATTGTATTGTCTATCATTTTGACTTAGTTGCTTCTCGTAGTTGAACCTTTTGTCAAGAAACAGCAATATCTGTTGAGCATTTGCTTTTTTTTTCTGTAAATTTTCTGCCTAATTCTGGAAACACATCTTATCCTGACTTAATAATTTGTGAAAGAAATGATTATGAAGTGCGGTTTAATAATTTGTATTGAAACACTGAAAAAGTTTGGAGACAAGTTTTCAAACTTTGACATTAAAGACGTCTTTACCTCAATTAACCATATCTTATCATTAGGTAAACACTATATTTGCTCCAGAAAGTGTCCAAATAGTCTACCAATGACTCAGGCTTTCATTGCTTGGATTAAAATGATATACAGAATTGAACTCCAAATTGCCAGAGGAAAAAGTATGCTTTCAAAACACTTTACTAAATGGAGAAAACTTGTTGAAGTTTTGACCTAGGAAGAGAAGGTAAGGTAATTAAGGTAAAACTCTATTTAAGCATGTTTGCCCTGTCAACAAAGCTGATTTCCACAACGGGTGTGTGGTTACAAGTACTCAATTTAAAAATCTAACAACTACATTTTAAGAGGTACATTTAAGTTATTAAAATAATCATCCCTCTAATTTAGCCATAGTACGTCTAACATATTGAGAAAGTGTGAGCCTTCATTTTGGTCATAAATGTTGAAAAAGATTTGCATAATCAAATGTCTTCAGCGAGAGAGTTCCATACTTAACCCTTTCACTGCCAATAGTGCCACTTATAGATTTTACTGTCTAATGACATATGATTTTACTTGTCACTGGGGGACCTCTCGGGGCTTTAGCTTAGGCAAAGCCTTTTTTAAGGTATTCCATCTTAGGTAAAGGCAACTGCAATGAGCTGGAGGAGCCCATGAGATTGTATTGGCAGAGTAGTATCACTCTTTCTTAAGGTGCACTCAAATATTTTTTGTTTTTAATATAAATCTCCCCACCCAAAGCAAACGTATTTTGGCATTTGTACCCCCAAATTTTCCTTTTATGTGCCACACAAGATACATAAAGTTAGTCAAACTAGCAGTCATATGGACCCACGACTGTGCCATGACAGGCATGGGTCTATTCTTGATTTTATGTCA
>BLFK01000961.1:118433-120933 GCA_014634185.1 Astreopora myriophthalma | reverse complement strand
TATCAAAGCTAGATTACAGCAAAAACCTGCGTATAAGAACCTAACATTTAAGAACCGTTAGGCTAAAATTTCATTTTTAAGCACCCTTCACATAAGAACCATTAATTTTTAGGCTAAAATCCTACAACAGGTTCTTATTTTCAAAAAAAAAAAATATATATATATATATATATATATAGAATTAAGAAATTACCTTACCATATTTAGGCTTTTTAAATGCTTTTTAAATGCAATATTTTTGCTAGACTATATTGCCAGACATTGTATGAGATTAATACAAATTCCAATCCTCTATCAGTGGACATTTTTAAAGAGAAACTTTGACATTTTATCATGTTATGTTGTTGTGTATGCAAGATTTATTGACAATTATAGTGAAGGTTACAGTACTATAGGTTTGATTGTAACAGAATCAGATTAAAATAGTATAGTATTTTGCTTAACAAAGCCTCCAAGAATACTGTTTTTGGACATCAAACATCAGATCATTTAAAAATTCAGCTTTATTTCTTGAACAAAAGTTAAGAACCTAATGAAGAACCTAGTTAGCCTAATTTTACACTAAATACCATTTATATAAGAACCTGTTTAGGCTAACTTGGAAAAACCTAGCTTCTTATACGCGGGTTTTTACTGTATACAATTTGGAAATGGCTCTAACACTCCACACTGCAAGCACTTCAGCAAATGCGGTCTCATTTTTGTGTTGTCATACATGACAGTCTCGGGAGCTTCCTTGTAGACTAAAGATGTTGCATATGCAATTGCAATTACCCCGCAGTCACTTGCGTTCTTTTGCTGCTGAACTGGCATAATCATCATCTTTCTAAATTCCTCACCAAGAAGTCTTCTGGTTTGTTCTTCTATATCGTCATTGATGACATTGTTAAAGAGACTATCATACACATTAACAAATCCTCTTGTGCAACCAATTGAACTAACACAGACCCAGTGATTCCCTCCTGTGTGTACAAGTTGAATAAATTCACTTCCAACAATGTCAAAATTGTTACATGGTCCTAGTGTTGGTCTATGAAAACCCTCAATGAGTGGATCAATCTTTTTAAGGATTACTTGTGCCTCATGAATAATGGTGCAGTCAAGCCATCCATTTCTGGAATTAATCAAGCTGAACTCTTTATCAGTAAGAGGACCTAGCGAGGATACTTTGTCTGCTTTTCCACTCGTAGTTTTTATCTCTTGCACTTCATCATCATCATCATCATCATCATCATCATCAAGCACAAATCTAGAATCTTTCAAATCTGGCTAATTTTCAAGACTTTCACTAGTTTCATTCACAGCTTTGTTTTTCCTGGAAGAGGAAGACACTGAGCATATTGCGCACAGCCAAGTTGTTTTGGCATTGTTAGGAAAACATTTGTATTGTATCTATTTAGAAAGCAAATTCTCTCCATTTCTCTTGTATTTTTTTAATTTGATCGCCGTTACGATACTAGACATTGCACCATCCATGAGTTTCCCATGTTGAGTTCAGCATTATTTGGGGTGAGACTTGGGAGGTCTATTATACTTACATTAAGCTTAATCCTTTACACTTTTTTGTGTGCAACTTAATTTAAAACAATTTTCTAGCCAAGTAGCTCCTTCAAACTTTCAGAAAAAAACATGGAATGAAACCGACATCTGTGTGGAATGGACCAACTCAATTGTGGGGTGGATTGACTCTGGTTAGTGTGGGGCAGATTGACTGCAATTCGTTTTAAAACTTTAAGAACTTGTTATTTCACAAACAATGGGCATTTTGAAGAACGATATCTACAGTATCTCTATTTAAAAATGAACAGTTATCGGTGAATAACTGCTACATACATGCAAAAGGGTGATACATGGCTACACACAATTGTGGAGACCAAAAGTGTTGATGAAATGACTCAGTGGATGTTGTGACAAAATGACTGCATTATAGCGGAGTACAGAACACTTCATGATTAACTAGCACTAATGCAATTATGTTAGTTGAGTGAAAAATCTAATTTCAGTTCCATAACACAAAGGCCATTTAAATTAGGTTGGAATACTTCAGAGAAAGTCAATTCCAGTAAACCGAACTATCGAAGACCAATTGTTCTATCCTGATAGCTTACCTTTTCATGTTTAGACCATGCCATTCTTTTCCTTGGTGGTTCACGTTTTCTTTACCTTCAAGATCGTCAGATTGCGTCTGGTCCTTGTCAACAGACTCTGCAGCAGCCGCGGTGAGAAGGTTCTTTGTGGACCATTCCAAATCTTTTCAAGTAAGGACTTCTTCGCTATCTGCAAACAAATATGTGACATCAGTTAGCGTGATTAAAGATTACAGCTAACTACAAAGGGTAACTGCACTTAAAATGCCAGTGCTTTATTTATTATTTTAATAAACAGTAAATAAAAATAATAGATATTAAGCAAAGCAAACGATTGTGTCTCAGTGACCCCTAGAGCTACGTCGGCGGGACTCTTGCACTCCTGGTAGGGTCACCCATGCCGAACAGGTCAA
>BLFK01000961.1:100933-110933 GCA_014634185.1 Astreopora myriophthalma | reverse complement strand
ACACGCCTGCAAAGTTGAACTCAAGTCAACTTCGCAGGCATGCCGGCGCCAAAGGCCTGCGATAGTTGTCATTGCCGCCGGCGTATGTTCTCATATGTCGGAACAGTATCCCAGGCAGTACCGGCAGCTGTGTTGCTGGTAGTTTGGCGGCATATGAGAACCAGGCTTAAGTTTTCGGGTATTTTTCCACAAATCTTTTTGTTAGCTCTTCATATTATTTTTGTTTTGACTGTGTCCCAATTGACTCCCTCAACTGCCTTTTCTGTTTTGAAATCTAGAACGATGTTTAAAAGCAAATTTATTTATTCGTCCATCCATGTAAAATTCTTTTTGGAGAACTTCTCTGATGCTGCCACTTTGGATTTCCCGCAATTAGTGCTACATGATTGGCTAAATGCAACAGTTTTAATCACTCATTGGAGAGATTGAGAAAAGCCACTCCAATGCCGCAACTGTGCAAAAATTTGTACGGACTCGTGTAAACACTACTGGAATCTGTAACAGAATTTGCACGGTCCCGTGTAAATGGGTGGTCCAAGTGCAAAATTTGTCCGTTCAAAAATTTGGCCGAACCCGTGTGAATGGGACTTCAGGAAAACAATTTGTCAACGAAAGGCACACCGTAAGCACTTTTACAACGAAATCCAATGGTTGAGGCAGTTTTACCGTTTCAAGGACCAGGGGCACATTTTTGTTGTGATGCTACATTTTATAATTATGCTTTTACCGTGGTGTGATGAATTCGCCACTAGTTCACAGTCGCCGGCACAAGCCAAATAGAAGAAACTCTATGTTTCGTCAAGAAATTCTATAATGGATCATTAACTTAAATTATCTGCTGATGAGATACATTATAGTGATGTCATTAACACTAATGTAAGTCATTTGTCAGCTGTGGACCTAGGCGACTCACTGGGTAAATATCAAATCGTTTCGTATACTTTATTACCTGAGCATTTCATAACAATGTAACTTCTTTTTAGGATTCGAACGCAGTTCTTTTATTGTCTGGCAGTAAAGTCAATAAAGATGTTTGATAACAGCGAACCAAAAACCCACAACTGACGAAACACTCTATACACTTTTACAACCCAAAAGCATGTTTCGAGTTTTGATAATCAGAAATTGTGGTGCTGGGGAGAGAAGATTTGAAACAATTTTTTGTGCAAACTATCTCAAATTTTAAATCACTTTATTTTGCATTTCACTGGTTCAAAATACGATCCAAGTGTATTTCGTCAAATGTAAATTTCGGGTGCTTTCGATTGGGGAATCCGGATCTTCGGATTTCCAATCAAACGCAAAATCTGAAGACGGATTTCACAACAGATTTTGTTAATTGAAATCCATGTTGGGGAAGGATTTCAGTTAGTGAAATCTGCAGCGAAATCCATGTTCAACTGGAAGTCCGAAGATCCAGATTCTGGATTTCCCAATCGAAAGCACCCTTCGTGGGTTGTTTTGGCTGGCGAGGCCCAAATAGCCAACTTTGTAGCCTGGATAGAAAACTTGTTAGTGTAAGGCTAATTTTATAATGCTTGTTTTCCTAGTGGGCAAGGAAGATTCTACAGGAATTGGGATGGTTCCATCAGCTTCAGAAAATTATCATTTAATTAACCTCGGTAACGAAAAGGCGACCTTGTAGGCGGTTGCAAAAATTTATTCTTTTGTAGCTGGGAACAATAACAAACAAAGGGAACTCATGGTTCTGAATAACAAAGGCCAGATACGTATACAATACGTATTTTGAAGGTGATGTTACACGAGCCGATTTTTAACGCCGATTTTTAACGCAACATTAGGGGACTAGCGTCCATATACGCACGTACGCCCATGCGTACTGCTGACATATGAGAAAATTTTTTTTTGGGGGGGGGGGGGGGGGGTTTGCCTAAAAACGTTTTTCTCATTAAATTTGCTGGCTGATAATTTCATATTTGTCACATTATACTGGCTTTTTTTTTTCTTAGATTTCCCTTTATCCAAGCATTAATCATTCAGTGGTGGCCACTAATTTTATCCCGGTGTATATGTTGCTCTCGTAACATTGTTAACTTATCCTGTGTCAATGTGCACTGCCGAATGTAGCTTCAGTAGTATGAAGAGGCTAAAATCTCCTCTGCGAAGTACGATGACAGACGAAAGATTTAAGCTCCCTAGCAATCCTTCATATACATAAACACAACAACGTGGATATTGACAGTGTGGTAACGGAGTTTGCCCATCGTAAGGGTCGACCCCTCGCCCTTTGCTTGTGACCTGTCTCCGTTGTTTTTGTATTTTTTTTTCTTTTTGTAACACTGTAGCTTACAGAAAACACTAGGGAAATGGTTACAATAAACAACTTTCTACTGCATTTATTGAAAATGCCCCGCAGAAAAACCAGGAGATGGTCTTTCTAAGACTCTAAATTTCAAATTTTCTGGGGAGCATGCCCCCAGAACCTCCTGGTTGTAAGCGCCTTTGGCGCTTAGGAAAAATCTATTCTCGTGCGTACATCTTCAAAATCCCACGCTACGCCTCTGAACATTGTTGCGTTAAGAGTTGTCTCGTGTAACATGGCGCACAGAGCGATTTTTAACGCAACATTTTGTTGCAGCAACATGTTGCAGGTTTTTGAAAACAATTAAAAAACATGCTACATTGTTGCTCGAATTTGTTGGTGTTGGTGCGTGTAACACCCCCGCCGCTGACTTTTAACACAACATCGTCCCAGAATGCACCTCAGAGATCCGAAACTCATTGTCCGCCATATTTGTTGCCCGGGATTTGTCAAGCAGGAGCCTGCGTCAAATGTTGCGAGCAATGTTGCGTTAAAAATCATCTGGTGTAACATACCGTTGCTGCAACAAAGTTGCGTTAAAAGTTGTCTCGTGTAACATGGATTAAAAATCGGCTTTAAAAATCGGCTAGTATAACATCACCTTTAAGCCGCTGTTACATGTTCAAACTTTTAGCTGAAAGTTGTGTGCAATGGTGCAACAAGACCGAGTGAGACCAGTTTCGCGAAGTGGTGTTACACGGTGAAACTCTTGTTTTTATCACCGCTACGATTGTTGCAACCGTTGCATAGACCCTTTTCATATTAATGGCTGCCAATTTAAAATCCTTTTGTATGCATTTAAATTAGCCTCACTCGCGTTTGGGAGTAAAAATTCTTTTGAATCATCAACTCAAAAACGAGGTTAGTCGGTAATTTTAATAATTACAAAAGAATTTATAATTGGCAGCCATTTATGAAAAGGGTCTATGAGTAGAAAGCGGTTCTACTTTTCATGAAACTTGTCTCGCAACGGAAGTTCAAAAAAGCTTCACGAAACCGACCATGTTACACGATGCAACGACTGCTGAAACTTTTTTCACAGCACCGCTGCACATACACATGTACGTTTCAGCTAAAAAAAAAAATGCCTTTACCCATTTTGTGCACATCAAATCTGCGTCTGCGTTGTTCGCTTATCTTCAAGCTGCACTGTAAACCAATCAGAATCTGTCTTCTGCACATAATTTTTAGGGCTTTTAGGGGGCAGGGGGAAGTAGAGTTTTTAACCTGCCGCATGAAACTGATCAAAAATATAAAATGGCGTCGCACATGGATCGGCCTTAAATTTCCACGTTTTTTTGTCCCCTTACACACGTTGTACATCTTTTTCAAGCTCACAATGCTAAAACAAAGGACATGAAGGCCATAAAAACAACAAAAAATTGTTTCATGTTGTGATTAATTGATTTCTAGGTGACCACCTAAAATACGGCTCAAAATTTAAAACTGAACCATGGGCTTCAAGTGGACTTTACAAGAACAGGGTAATCGCCACAGCATGGTAAATGTTGTTCTCAAATTTTGATTTGCTTTTTAGCAACAGTCTACGTGATAATTTGAACCAAAATCCTGTAATTTCTTTGTTTTCGCCGCAAACACGTGCCACAATTTTTTACTGTTAGTGATGGCTTTGAACAAACACGGAGGGTCTTCAAAAATCACATGCGTCTTTGCACGCATGCAAAAAAATGGAGTTTAATCAAAACTTTTGCCTGAAAAACCTTTCTGATGATTTTTCTGTCATTGTGAATAGAGCACTTCGCGCTTTTTGGGGGATCATGGGTAATCAGGGCAACATGGCAGGAAATTCGAAGGTTTGTACGCAAATTCAAAGCAAAATAAATTGTTCACGACTCTACATAAGTTCAAGTTTACAACTGAGATGATTTGGACTCGGTATTTATTCTTTTGAATTCCTGAACATTACTGTTTGTTTCTCCATACATTTTCTGCAATTTTGTGCCTTTCCAATTACAGGAAATGTATGACAGAAACTTTGTGTAAAAAAATAATTTCTGCAATAGCTATTCTCTCCACCTGTAGTCAACCGCACCTTTAAGCGCTTATGTTCTGTTTTGTAAGATAAAAGCGCCCAAAATTGCAAATCATGAATTCTTTTCATCGTTTAGAACATCCATACAAACCTTTGACTTTCCCGCCATGTTGCCCTGATTACCCATGATCCCCCAACAAGTGCAAAGTGGTCTATTCATAGTTAGTATCACCCAACTAGCGGACTAATGCAAATCCTGCATTTTCATTGGCTACGCTACTAGAGGACTATTAGTAATAGACCTCGAGTAGCGAAAAAGCGTGACGCTTTCTTTCGTTTTATTCCCAAATAAATATTTCTTCAACTTGCATTTGCTAACTTCGCCCTTCGCCCTCGAGGGCCACGGGTCAATAGCCCATTCGGCTTCGCCTCATGGGCTATTGACCCGTAACCCTTGCGGGTTACGGGTCTAATTGTTAATTATGTTCAGGAAGCGATTGTTCTGTGATCGTTAACTAATAATTTTGCATAAGCGGTTGAAATTTGATATGCGAGCAGCTTTGATCAAGATGGCAAGAATTTTAGCAATTTTTGCATTCAAGTGTGTTTTTTGGTTAATGATTAATAGGTAACGTTAGTTTTTTTACTTCAGAGAATCTTAGTTTAATCTTGCCAGTGTAAAATAAAGTTAAGTTGCGAAGCCCACAATATTTCTTCATGTGCTGCGCATTTAGGTGAATTTTCCGTTCTGGATGATACCTTCAATTTATCTGGCTTTTGTGACTGAAATTTTTGCTACCTGTGTTATGGCGTTATGCGTGCGTATCCTTACTACATTTTCTGAGCAGGTCTTTTGCCATCACATGAAATTGGTGATGTCCAACTTGCACAAAGAAGCCGACAACGACACAAATCCAATCCAGGTTTTACCATCGTTTTTTTCCATGGTTTATTTTCCACCTTCATCTTCCAAGTCCACCTACGCAGTTTCACAAACGAAACACAAAGGAAACGTTCAATGCTCATCACACCTAACCTTCCTTAGTGCTTTCACCACATCAATTATGACTCTCAGTCAGCTTCAAGGATCAGTGACATCTGCAAGGTTCCAACCTTCACATTTTACACAAGTCAAACAACAGCATCCCACATAAACATTACCAGGCGTCTTGTTAAGAATTATTCGTAGAGTGCATTTGAGTTTGTGTGTGTGTGTCAAATTGTGCCAAATTTCGAGCAATAAACTGCATTTAAGTTATGGAATGACCTATCCCAACTCAAATGAAGAAAATAACAAAGAGAAAAAACTTGGGCACCACGTTCACAAGGAAAAATATCAAAATGTTGGAGGGTGGGGATTTCTTTGGCTTTTTGACATCACACTGTCCTAATTTTTGGCATACAGTGTGGGAAGGTTGACTGCATAATTATTTTAGTGCAGTTGATTTGGCAGAAATAGATCAAGATTAATTTTTGCAAAATGACCAAAATTCACTTAGATCATTTTTGGCTAGAGCCATTCTCAAGTTATTTTCCCTCACAGAGGAAACAAGTATTAAACTTATTCCTGGTATATGTACATGCAGACACTTAAAATGTAAAATGCCACAATTACTGTACTAGCATTTTATTCTAGATTTCTTGTACTACTCTTTGGACTACCCTCTTCACTCAATGCTCAAGTCTGCCCTCAGACTACACACTACCAGACTGCTGCCTGGTTAGCCCACTGAAATAAGAGCAGTCTGTTAAGTGGGAATTCATGGGTTCAAATCCTGGCCATACACAGCGGTTTTAAAATATCTAAAGATAATGTGCCACCTCATACTTATAGATAATAATAGTTCTTTGATTCTAATGAATTGTTCTCTACTACACTGTAGTGGCAAACTTACAGTAGTCAACAACTTAACAGATCATTTTGCCAATCTTTTATGGCTCTGCATTAATACATTACCCTGGACAGCAAACAAAAATGTGACCAGGTACACAGGATTCCTTCTCTTTTGATCAGGATGACCTCTAATTAGATGTTCAGGCAATCCAGTACAAAAAATTAATGCGACTTCTCACGCGAAAACATACTGACACTAATAGCTTTCCATGAAACAGCTGAAGTGCACGGCTATCGAACAGGTTAGAAACGGCTCACCAAGCGGTTTGAAATGGGTGAAACTGAACAGCTGAACGGGTTATTAATTATTCCGAACAAACATGAACAGCCGAACAGCTCATGACAAATTTTGAATGCACTGATTGGATGGTCATAAAAGGCTGAACGGCATGTCAATTAATCCGAACAGATAGACGGGAATCGCTGAATTTTTTTAACAGAAAGCTGTGAAAAACCTAACACAACAAAACACGCTTGATTGTGTGACTAAAGCTCACAGACTAAAAGTGTGTGGCTTGACTGACTCAGGAGAGACTGCTGCAGTCTATTTTAAGCTTCACAAAGGACTTCTCTTACAAAACAGAACATGAGGAATTTCCCAGTTCCAACTGCACCTAGTCCAGAACCACCACCAGTTAGTGAACTTTGCACAAGAAATCGGCCGGAAAGACTGTAGGCTACCTGATATGCCTCTTGTTTGTTTTGTTTCAAGCATGTGTTTGTAGATTCTGAGCCAGCTGTTTTTCAATGAGATATAACAACCTCAGCTCGCCGGGCTTTGCTACTTTCATTCTGCTCATGTTAGAGGGGAGTTCAAACAAGTAACAAGTAAAGTATCCTAAAAGATAACTCTTGCCAATCAAAGGAATGACTTTTGCCGTTCAAATTGGTGAATTTTTTCCGCCGCACCCAAATGTAAACAATCGCAATCGGCTTCATTTCATACCGTTGCCACGGAAAATACTGTCCTGGTGATTGAGGGTTTTGAAGTCTAATAGAACCAAATGGAATATAAAATTCTCTAAAGCAGTCACGAATCAATGAATTAGAAAAACAAAGTGCCTAGTGATCTTGTCGTGGCCAGTGAATCTGTCGGTGTTCATGGGCTATAATTTTGTTGCGACATTACACGTAATTGATTACACAAGGGCATCGCTGTAGAGTGTAGATTCTTGAATAAGAAAAAAACCTTGCCGATGATGACCGTAGCCATTTGAATGGATCAAGATTTTTTTCTGTACAGATGACTCAAGGCGCTCGAATGGCTTGACAGTTTTCTGAACAGATGCAAATTTTTTCTGAGCGGCTGAGAAATGGCTCACGCATGAACGGAATTCCGTTCAAAAACGGAAAGATCTTAGTGTACGTTCACGTGAGAGGTCACAAATGACTCCAGGGAGACTGACTTCAATCAAATATTTGATAAACATTCTCCTTTGAACTAGATGATACACACAACTTTCCTAGTGCCCAGTCTGTGACATTTGTGTAATTGAGGTGTTGTGTTTCACAATGAAATCAAGTTCTTGCATAAAGTCCTCATTGGGCATCTAATTTTCAGACCAATCTAAATTGATTTTAGGAAGACTTACTCCTTACCATCCGTTTTTGCATCAATGGAGGAAAGTTGATTTGACTGTAAAACAGTAACTGTGATTTAGCTTTTAAAATGCGAGCTGGCAACAAAACATGAAAAGCAAAATTGTTTACAATTGAAAAATTGTGTTTGGTAATTCCTTGCATTTCAGTGTTGAATTGCTTTCCTTTCCTTTGACTATAACCTATAACTCATTATTACTAGGCAGAAACCTCATCATTGAACGCCTTTTGTCTACGTCACACAGTTCAGTGACGCCTGTGAAGAGGGTTTTATTTTCCATGACACTGCGGAGGGTTAACTAGAAGTTTATGAAGAAAATGGTCATTGACACCACAGTTTTGAATCACTCTTAGAATAAGAGCAACTGTCACTCAACCTGTTAAAATGCTTAAAACACACCAAAACTCAAAAGAAATAAAGGCATTTTCATTATATGTGCCCTCTATTTAAACTGAGAGGGCACCGAAAAGTATGAGTGTGAAAAATTGCTCCTTGATAAGAGGACTTCAGGTAACTTCTAAGCTCAAATCTCGAGACTGAGTCTAAATCAAAGGTCCTTTGCTGCACACTGTAGGTTTCGAGCTGAGCTTTTAAACTCTATCAATGACAAATTTCATACATTCCAGAAAAGAGCCTTTAAAAAGCATATATTCGCAATAACGTTATTCTCAATAATGGAAGCTGAAGATGATTATGTTTAGAAGTCCACCAGTTTGATTTCATCTGGGCTGGACGATACTTTCCAAGATGGGAACTACATGAATTAACAATCGACAGAGACTGTCAACTTACTTTTGATCGGTACTGTAAAAATATTATTGTACATGTGGTTCTGATGATCACAAGCTAAGCAAATGTCTTTGCTCAGGGACTCCAACTGTTTTTTAAAAGATAATTTGAGGGAACTGCCCATATAATTCAGAACATGAAAATACGGTCAAGACTCTTGGTTTTAATTTACATAATAAGCTTATGCAACTGTTAGTGAAGTAGATGTGACTTGTGAGTGACAGGAAACCTGACTTTACCTGGACAGCTTGAAATAAAAAAAATTGCTTAGTCGCCATTTGGCACCTAAAGAGCAAAAAATAGTCGCCAGTTTATAAACTCGAACTTCAATGGCCATTTGACCTTAGCAATAAAAGATCTTCCATTTCAGACAACATTTGCAACAAACACAAAGAATCATTTTCCAAAGAAATTTATCCATGTATCACAAGGATATTAATACTTTTTCCAAACATAGCTAAAATGTACCCATTCTAATCGTTATTTTGGCTGCTATGTGGGCAAACCAAGTAGATAGGGTCTTCAAAGAAATAATCATGGTGGATAGCATTTGTTACCAGACCTTGGTCTGTTTGAGTGAATCCACTGTCTACTATAAAGTGTGATGAATGAGGTACCTGTTTAAAATTGTGCCCACAATAAAAAGGAGAAATGGCAATCACATTCACAGAAATAAACAGTGGTGTTCAGTTTAAACACACTTTGTTTATATAACTTTGCTCTTTTTTTTCCCAAAGATGAAAGTAAAGCAAGCCAAGGTTACAGCTGTAGGTACTTTTGGAAGTGACCCATTTCATTTTAATTCTAAATCACACAAAAATATTCTAGTAATTGGCGACTAGACCAGAATTTTTCATTGTCAAGGAGGAAATGTTAGTCAAATTGGCGCCTGTATCAGGAACAATTTTGAGTGCGGACGGCCTTCAAGATCGATAGCTCACAAAGCCAGAGATAGAGAACCAACAGCTGTACATCCATTGGAGAGCACAACGTGTATCAGTATAAACAGAATCACAATTCCTAACATGTTAAAGTTTCCCTAGGTTTGTTACGGTTTAAACACTTGATGTGTCATGGACAACCGAAATCTCGCCACTTATCAATGTCAATACACAGTTACACCATCAAATGAACAATAATTTGTAGTTATACCAAAATAACTTTCTTAAGTAAATAAAGGTTGTTGAAGTCTTGCATCAAATTTTATTCTGTTGTATAACCGATCTCTTAACACTAGAAATCAGTCTGTTATCAATATCTTTGCATTATTTCCTATGTTCTTGAACTGAATCAGCCACAGAAAACACTTATCTGCACTAGACCTGTGTCCCAACATAAGAACATACATGTACTTTTTTCCAAAACCCTTCCATGTCATGTTCAGTTAATCCTTGTGGTAAT
>BLFK01000961.1:92689-97694 GCA_014634185.1 Astreopora myriophthalma | reverse complement strand
GCATAGGAGGTTTCCGACAGTTTCAAGAGGAAGATACAGAAGACCTTCTAATTCTAGCTTGCGGCCGTATCCAGTCGTTCAGAATGTAAGGCGTCCTGCTGGTCGACCGTTGGCATCTGAGATAGTTTCAAAGGATGTTATGATACTAGAAATGGGAAGAGAGAAAATACCGACGAAAGCAGAAAAGCTTGATTTAGACAGAAGTGGACGAATTATATCAGGCCTTGACATTGATAGAAAGTGGGATGCCAAAAAACTTCACCAAGAGTTAGCGAAATTATTGACAGGTGAAATGGAGGGCTTGTATTTCGAAATAGTAAAGAACTCTGGTGGTACTTTGCTAAGACCGAACGTTAACATCCAGGCCCCGGTGGTTCAAAAGGTGGATAACGCTATCCACCGGATAAATCACTGTCCAGCGGATAACAGATAGCAAAACCAATTGCGTTATCCAGTGGATAGTGATTTATCCAGTGGATAGCGCTATCCACCCTTCGAACAACTGGGGCCAGGCAGGAAAAGAGATTGATTCAAAGCTGCTGCTGAAATCGATTGCTCCATCTGGTTGGATCTATTCAAGACTCCTGGAGGAACTGCCATCCATGATTGATCCCAGTGATAAACAACTAGAAGTTCCTGTGTTTGAAGTCCCTGAATCTGACATGCTCTCAAGTGATGCTAGTGGTAGAGACGACTTGCTTTGTCCCAAACACAGGAGATGTGAATAGAACATGGCGCTTATCGATTTGACGAAAGATTCTGATGCGAGTGTCCAATTGTCTCGACATATTTCACTTTCTATCAATGTCAACGCCTGATATAATTTGTCCACTTCTCTCTGAATCAGGCTTTTCTGCTTTCGTCGGTATTTTCTCTCTTCCCATTTCTAGTATCATAACATTCTTTAAAACTATCTCAATTCCAAATACACACAAAATCAATTCTAAACACACACAAAATTAATTACAAAGACACAAAATATATGTCTTCTAAAAATAAAACCAGAAGCATATCACCATATCACCTAGGTGATATGCTTCTGATATAATTAATAGGTATGGTAAAATTAATTTGGCGGTTAAACAAAATGTTTTAGAAATGCAAAATATTAATTCTATCAACGTGTAAAATTAATTCATGCACAGTTAAAAATTATATGCACCATTTTGACCAGAACGGGCCTTCATACAAAGAACTTCAGTTGACGATGGCCGTGTAGCCGCGTCGAGCAGCAGAAAGCGCGCGAAAAATTAAGCCTCGTTTTGGTTTTATAAGTTAACTTATCTTGAGCCTGCGATCCAATAGAAACCAGTGACTGGTCAGAGGTCAACTTAAAAAAGGGCTGGGATTAGTAAAGGAACAAACACAAGCAGTGGAAGCCATTGACTTTTGTTATGAACTGTAGAGACGTTCTTGGCGTGCTGCCGACGGGCTTCGGAAAGTCACTTATGTACCAAGGTTTACCAGGAGTTTTCGATTTCATATCGGGAAGTTCGAGCGATCGTCTTATTTGTTTCACCACTAAATGCCCTTAATTTCTGAACTGAACGAGAAAGGGGTGTCTTCGTTCATGGTGCAGGGAGACTTAGTTCAGGTGGAGGATACCCGCGGTGAAGAATATCGTGCAAGTCTTCCAAAGTTCCAATGGATACATTGAATAAAAATATAGGAAACCTTTTACCGGTCTGCAATTATCAATGCGGGATTGTTGCGTGATTTGACACTTGGGGTTAGTCACGATAATTATCATGTTTACAATTTCAATCATTTTTCAAGGGGTCTGAAGTTTCGAGGTCTGAGTTTTCGAGGTCTGAAGTTTCGAGGTCTGAAGTTTCGAGGTCTGAGTTTTCGAGGTCTGAGTTTTCGAGGTCTGAGTTTTCGAGATATAGGAAATTTTTTCCCGGTCTGCAATTATCAATGCGGGATTGCTGCTTGATTTGACACTTGGGGTTAGTCACGATAATTATCATAAATAAATATTCATTCATGTAGAACTGCGTTTATAATTTCAATCATTTTTCAAGGGGTCTGAAGTTTCGAGGTCTGAGTTTTCGAGGTCTGAGGTCTGAAGTTTCGAGGTCTGAGTTTTCGAGACACCCTCCTCGAGTCTTACTCAACAGAGCGTGAGTTCGAAATTTCTAGAAGTAGCGTCGACAAGATCTGTAGGCTACACCGTTGTCGCTTATTATTTGTTCACCCTGAGGTGTGCGTGAATGACGAGGTTTTTTTGCACTGCTTAAATCCCCAATTTTTCAAAGAAGAGTGAAATGCGTGGTTGTAGACGAAGCGCATCTCATCAAAGAATGGTAAGTCAATTTTGTTGGCTTTTAAAAATTATGTGAAAAAAAAAGAATCAATCAATCAATCAATCAACGAATTAATAACAAAAACAATAAGAATAATGAACTGAAGAAGTGATCCTCACACTTTCTGGACAATTTAAGCAATTGTCTCGTATATGCACTTGAAAAATTCAAGTGACTCCAACGGGATTCGAACCCACGACCTCTGCGATGCCGGTGCAGTGCTCTTACCAACTGAGCCATGAAGCCACACAGTTGAGAGCAGGTCGCAGAGGTCGTGGGCTCGAATCCCGTTGGAGTCACTTGAATTTTTCAAGTGCATATATGAGACAATTGCTTAAATTGTCCAGAAAGTGTGAGGATCACTTCTTCAGTTCATTTCTAACCCGCACTTCACAATCATTTCTCTCAATAAGAATAATACTATGAAAGAAACACACTTTAATACAGTAAAAATTATAATGAGAAATATAAAAAGGTGTGTTATTATTCCATGAGTTTTACGTTCAATTTTATGTTTGATTTGATAAATTACCCTCAAGTCGCAATTAGCCGATTATAATCACCATAGAAGCACCCTTAATTTCTCCGTATAGATCAGGCATTCCAAGGATGGGTTTGATGAAGGAAGGTCAACTACAACAGAGTTTCATTTTTGGGAATATCCCTTTGGAAGACCTTAAATAAATATCACCTGAAATATTCAGATTTAATTTAAATTTCCTTGGCAAAGCATCACCTCTGACCCTCATAACAAGAGGAATTATTGGAGAAATATGTAGTTAAGAATGTAAAATGTGGCTGGCTAGCAGTTTTGGAGAGCCATCAACAGCTTGGAAATTCAGCAAATACAGTAGGATTCTGTTTCACAAAATTTTCTGAGGCCTAAATTTTCAGGTAAAAATGCCAAAAACAGATAAACCTGTCTCAGCTTACACAAATATTCCTTTAATAAGCTCTGAAACAATCTACAAAAGCAGAAAATGACATTTCAAATATTTTGCTGAATTGTACGTTCTCATTGGTTGCCCTAACCCTAAAGGAAATTACTTTTGTCAAATCCTAGTCCATCTTGTTTAAACAGTCACCTCAGTATCTTCCCATGTGAGACTTTGAATAGTTTCTGTTCTCTTTGTAATAGAATAACATACGTGTACATTCATGTTTTCATTATACTTTGAAAAGTAACTCAATCAACTTCAAGACTAGCTTTAATCTTGGACAAAAAATAAAAAGAAATTTTGTTTCTTTTGTTATGTATAGGAAAAGTTTTCGTCCCGCCTATGGAAAACTGGATGTTCTTAGTAGCCTTTTCCCAAACGTCCCTCGTGTTGCCTTAACTGCCACTGTAACAAGAGCAACTCAGGAGTTTATAAAGGATTCTCTCAAACTTGATGAAGCTGTGGTGATTGAAGCCAATCCTGATCGTAACTGGAAGTTAGTGTAATAGTGTAAGTATTGTATTGTATTGTATTGTAAGTAGAGTGCGTATTTGTAAATAAAAAAAAATTTAAAAAATCCTGATCGCAAGAATATTTTTTATGAGAGCAAGGTTAGGCCATCAAGTGGTGAAGAAAAGGTGACTGCAGTGCTGGAACCTCTTGCAAAGGAGTTATTGGAGAAGAAAATAAGCATGCCTCTGACTATTGTTTATGGCAGTCTTGCAACTTGTGCGGATGCATTTATGTATTTTAGTCAATTTCTAGCTAAGTGTCAGTACTACCCTGCAGGTGCTGAACATGTAAAAAAATTGCCTGTTTGCACAATTTCAGTTTTTAAGGATATCAGTCTCGTAATTCTTGGTGCCCACAGTCATTAACTAAGTTAGTTAATCCAATGTCACCAATGTCACAGTTTGTTCATAGACTTCCAGTCCTGTACTGTGCACTCCTCATGGTTTTTTTTTTAGTGCTATATTTCAGGAGAGGTATGACAACAAGATTATTGCCACTTAAAAAAAATAACAGCATTATTGTTCAGTGGAGACTTTCACATAAAGGCTAGAGTACTCTGATGACCATGTTTCTTATCCCATGGCAATCTGTTTCTTGTGCTTTTTAAGCCAGGAAAAAAACTTTTCCACGTCTTGTGATTTAACATAGATGGAATTTCAAGAGACGAGGATAATCGATCAAAGAATTTTTCTGGGTGGAAATGGTTCAGCAAACGGTTCTCAATCCAACTGGTCTACGCCAATCGTATAATTGTCTTTAATTGAATTGACTTGAATTATTCGATCTAAAAGTAATACATAACACACTTTCAACGAAAACCCTAAGACGATCGCTACATAAACGCACGAGAATTTTCCAGCAATGAACACTTACTTCTTTGACGATATCCGGTTAGATCGGTTTCGGTAAACAGGGGTCAAACAGTTCAGATAGTCCAGAAAGGGGTGAGCGAAACAAGTCAGCAAAACATAACGTTACATTCAGTTTTCCGTGAATAAACTCCAACTTTATCTAGCCTAAAGTTGTCCGATTTTTTCTATTGAATTACACAACTAAATGTCAATCAAATCAATCAACGAAATGTCAAAGCGTATTGTATTAACGAAACAGTGGCTTGATTAAAGTGGGGAGTTTTTCGGGTATCAAAACAATAGGCCCGTTTACACGTTAAAAGAGAAGGAACGGCTCGGTTAGAAACAAGTACCGGTTCCAGACGAAATCTCCTGTTTACACGTACAGATTCAGATT
>BLFK01000961.1:70909-83409 GCA_014634185.1 Astreopora myriophthalma | reverse complement strand
AGGGCAACAGGTAAACTTTCCTCAGCGACTGCCTTGACAAAGTCAAATTCCTCCCCACTTGTGTCTTTAGGTTCACATTGATTGAGTCTTGAGAGAGCGTCTGCGATATTCGCTTTGCCAGGCCGATAAACAACTCTGTAGTCATACCCCTGCAACCTCAGAACCCAACGTTCGATACGTGCGGATGGTTTTGAAAGCCTGCCAAAAATACACTCGAGTGGTTTGTGATCAGTTTCAAGTTCAAATTTGCGCCCGTACACATAAATATTGAACCTCTCACAAGCCCATACTAGGGCAAGGGCCTCTTTCTCGGTCTGGCTGTATCTCCGCTCCACTTCAGTGAGGTTTCTGGACGCGTACGAGATTGCTCGCCACTCGCCGTCTTGAAGTTGAGTCAGCACTGCACCTAAACCCTGTGGACCTGCATCGGCAATAATACGCGTGTTACAGTCTCCTCTGAAATATGCAAGCGTAGTGGCCTGTGCAACCAGCTGCTTCAACTTCTGGAATGACTTTTCCTGTGCTTCACCCCAGATGAAAGGCTCATTCTTCCTCAGGAGGCTCCTGAGTGGTTCTGCTTCTTGCGCGAAGTTGGGAAGAAACTTTGCAGAATATTGTACAAGCTGAACAAATGATCTGACCTGAGAAGCATCTTGTGGAGGGCTTGCATTCAAGATGGCGGCTACTTTCTCTTCACTGGGCGCAACACCTTGCCTGCTCAGATCATGACCGAAAAATGTAAGCTTGGGAAGACGAAACTGGCATTTGTCCCCATTCAAGGTTAGTCCTTTCTCTTTCAATCGGGTCAGTACAGCATGCAAATTCCTGTCGTGTTCCTTTATGCCACAACCATGTACAATCAAATCATCAGCCAAATTAGCCACCCCCTCACAACCATGCAAAACATCCGCCACAATTTTCTGGTACTTCTCCGGTGCAGATGTTACCCCAAACATCAAACGTTTGTACCTGTACAAACCACGGTGTGTAACAAACGTTGTGATCTCGCGCGATCTTTCATCCAGTTCCACCTGGTGGAAGCCCCACTTGAGATCGAGCTTTGAGAAGACAGTTGAGCCATTAAGGTCATACAAGACTTCCTCAATTGTAGGGATGGGGTGTCTTTCCCTCTCTATTGCTGAATTCGCCCTGCGCATGTCCACGCAAATTCGAACGTCACCATCTGTCTTCGGGACAACAACCAACGGCGACACCCACTCAGTTGGGTTGTGTGACACCTCTTCGATTATGTCTTTGGCTAACAGCTCATCCAACTTCTCGTCAACCTTGGCTCTTAACCCAAATGGCAGCCTCCGTACGGGTTGTGCAACAGGCGTGACATCGTCCTTTATATGTAATTTCAGCTGAAAATCCTTCAGCTTCCCAACCCCTGTAAAAACCTCTCTATACTTCTCACGGATGTCGGCATCACTTCCTTCAGCAGTTAATGAACACACATGTGGACCGACCCTTAACACGCCCAACTTCTCTGCGGTGTTCTTTCCGAGTAGAGGTCTTCCTGGACCTTTAACCACTGTGAATTCGTCCACACAACTGTTGCCACTGATCTCGCACACAATCTCTGACACAAATGTCCCAATCACCTCAATAGGATCTTTCTGTCCATAAGCAAACAACTTCTTGCTTGATTTCTTGGACTCACCCTGGACACTCTTCTTCTTCAAAACTTCCCAGGTTGCTTGGTCAATCACATTGCACGACGCTCCAGAATCAATAAGTACCGCTGGTAACATCACTCCTCCAACCTTCAAATCAACTTCACTACCACTTGTAGGCTGACCGGCTCCAACTGTAAATGCATAATAATCTTGTTGGCCAATGGCTGAATCCTCTGATAGTTGATAGGCTCTACCCCGTGTATTATTCCTTCCCTCGTCATCTCTTGTAAGAGGTTTGCGCTCCTTTGTTTTGCAACAGACTGCAAAATGTCCAATCCCGCCGCATGCATTACATTTCTTGCTACGGGCAGGACAATTCGGGTCACGTGCCATATGGTCAGTATGATTATAGCGAAAACAGCCCCTCACCTTTGTCTCCTGAGAACCACCAGACGGTTTACCAGGCTTATTACCTCTGTTTCTACCATGTGCCGTCCCTTTTCCTTTTCCTGTGCTGTGAAGTTTGCCGGAAACAGCATTCACCTGACCAGATGACTGATCCATAGCCTTGACCTGCATGTTCACTGCTTCCTGCACACGAGCCAAATCTTGTAAATCCTTCAGAGTAGCGTTTACTTTCTCAAGGAACTTACGGCGAAGTCTGGGATCCCTGCATCTCTCAATAAGCTGATCCCTTATTGCCTCATCAACATTTTCAAACTCGCAGGAGATCGCTTTCTGCCTCAACCGACAAACAAACTGATCCACCGACTCTCCTGACGCTTGCTCCATTTGCCGAAACTGATGCCTTTCGAATGGAACGTTCAACTGCGGTGCAAAATAGTTATCCAACAACTCCATACTCTCAGCGAACGGCTTGATATCCGTACCGGTCAATAACGTGTAATAAAGCTCCTGTAAATTCGACCCTCCAGTATGCAACAGCAACGCAGTTTTCTGTTCATCTTTCGTAATCCCTTTTGCCACCAAATATAGATTAAACGAGCGTTTCCACAACTTCCAGCGAACTGCAAGGGTGTTCGGATCTTCCTTTGGATTGAAGGGAGGAAGGCTGGCCACATCAAGAAGAGGAACAAACGTCGCGGTTGGCGAAGCTTGTGAACTTGAACTTGTACTCGAACTGGTTCCACTGTCCGTCATCTTCCTGGAAAACTTGCCGCACAAATGACTTCCAAAACATCCACTACCTCACAAACGAATTGAATCCTCGTCGCCAATGTAACAATGACGCCCGGATGGCCGTATAATGAACCAGATTTAACTATAACTATATAACTTTGTTTAGCCGCCATGACATCCGGAAAGCATGGCCCACACACCAAACCCCATGATCCTTTGCATGTTTACAGAATGCGCCAACACAACTTCCGGTAGACAAGACTATCGATACATTACACATAGTATTCCCCTATGGCTCACTGGCATGGTGGTTTGCTTCCTTTAATGAGACTTGACTTAGAGAAAGGGGTCCATTTACTATCCAGGTCCCAATTGTTCAAACGTTAGCTAGCAAATAGCACTTTATTCATAAAATGCTTGGGGGGAGGGGCCTACTCAACAAACGTTTATGTGGGGAGGCTTTGCCCCGAGGTCCAACCCCTTACCCTTTATATACCATTTTTCATGTAAAAGGCAACCCTTTCACATACCTTCCCTCACCCAGGAAAATGCTACGACCATTGCATTATTCAGTGGGTGTAGATTTATGCCAGTGATGGATGGAATTATCCATTGTTTCAACAAAAAGGGCCAGATGGTGAGCTTTTTATCCCTTTTAACTAAAACTAAATTACAAACAGTGATCATGACTAGCTGGCTTAGGTAATACTGCTATTCCATTCACGGATTCCCTAAAACACCTTAGCCTCCCTGGGCCTCATTTCAGTCATTCCACTTTCCATTTGGTGACAGCAATAATGATTATCTTACAAGAATTTATGAGGAACTAATTTCACATAACTGTTTCAATTTATATGACAATCTTCCCCGTTTTACACAGCTGGGAATTTTCTTTGGTACACCAATCAATCCCCAAGAAACAATGAAAGGTTACTGTAAGTTTTTGTATTCTAGAAGGTAAATTATTTTAAAAGTTACAACCGAAGCTGAAAAAATGGAAGGACATTTAGCTGGGTTCACCATTTCAAGCTTGTATATACGAGAAAATTACCGTAATCATTTCTTCTGGAAGCTAAAAACAAAATCCTAAGTGCATCTATCCCCTAATTCGCATGTTGTTAATCCAGAAAAACTCTACTTTGAGGCTATTTTCCCATTGAAGTTATATATAGAAAATAGTGGCAAGACAGATGTAAAAGTATTAATAAGTCAGTGATGTGATGTCAACATCTGAATAAAGAAGTCAGTAAAATCCCATACAACACTTTATGACACATATCATTTGTGTGGCTTTAATCTCAAACTCAAAATTCAGATTTTATCAACAAAATGAAGACTCTGGGACACAGATCCAGAGAAGCAAAGGTCACGTGTAACAGGGAGGGAATAAAATGTGGGTGTGCCTCATTTAAGGCATGTCTTGCAAGTTTGTATATGATGACATATGAGCTTAAAACAAATTAAATTGTACCTGATATTAATTTTGGAAAACAAAAACAGATAGAAAAAAAAGGAAATACAGTAGAGCCTAGTAACTCGAACTCTAGGGGAGAAACGAAAAACAATTTGAGATATGTTTTATCAACATGCGAGGCAGCGAGGCGTGCGAGGCACCATGCGAGGCGTGCGAGGCATGCGAGGCATCGCAATTTCCTTAATTTTTACATTTACACTTTCGTTAAAGTAATATTGGGGAATCATTTCTTGTTTAATTGATTAACAGATGTCAAACAAGGCGTCCGCTGACCAGTGTCACATGACCATATCGCGGGCTCAAGTGTAGAACTCATCGAGGTTATTTTTAAATATATTTTTTAATTTTTTTTTATTTTTTGTGTGCCTCGCATGCCTCGCACGCCTCGCACGGTGCCTCGCACGCCTCGCACTTTGTAAGGACCCATTTGAGATAGCGAGGTTTCAAGTTAACGGGGTTGATGGAACAATTCAATGTGCCACATTAAAAATCGATAGTTGGTGATTTTTTAGCACTTCAGTGTTTAGTGAAACTGTAAATTAAACTTATTTTATAAAAATGGTAATTGGGCATTTTTATGATAAAATGTGATTAGTTCGTTGCACCAATCAAACATCAAATGTATGTAGTGTTGACCACAGTGTTAGTTTTAGTGTTTTTACCGATTATAGAAAAGAAGAGCTAATGGGATGGCATCCACGTGGAGTTACAAGAACCAGAGCTCGAGTTATCGGGGTAAATTTCAGTGAATTTTTGGCCTAAGGGAAAGGAAATTTAGTTCGAGTTGGCGTGAAGGGGCGACCCTAAAAGCCGGAATGATGGAATGACGGAATGGCGGAATGACGGAAAATCCCCCGAAATCCTAAAAGACGGAATGACGGAAAATCCCCCGAAATCCTAAAAGACGGAATGACGGAAAATCCCCCGAAATCCTAAAAGACGGAATGACGGAAAATCCCCCGAAATCCTAAAAGACGGAAAGACTGAAATAACCCAATATCCCAAGAGGAGTTGGGAAAAGGTGGAAAAAGACACGGGTTTGTGAGACCCACCCCCTTGTAAAATATAGGAATGAATGAATGAATGAATGAATGTGTATTCATATACCGCACATATCACCTATTGTCTCATAGTGGTTTACAATTCTATTGATTGATTGTTAGGGCAATAAATAAGAAATAACTCCAGTCCTTTAACCCCAACATGATGTTATACATGATAACATTGTTATACACAACAAGCAAAGATAATTTCCATGGAACTTGTATTCATGCGAAAAAAGCAAAAACAAAAAGGGGATAGGTGAGCTTATTGTCACTTACTTTTTTTAAGCCTTTTTGGGAGGTTGGGGGTGAGGTTAGAAGCAAATTTTGACAGATCTGTGGCTCTTAGCATTTGCCTTTTAGGGTGGGGGATTTTCCGTCATTCCGGCTTTTAGGATTTCGGGGGATTTTCCGTCATTCCGTCTTTTAGGATTTCGGGGGATTTTCCGTCATTCCGTCTTTTAGGATTTGGGTTCATTTTCCGCCGTTCCGCCATTCCACCATTCCGTCATTCCGCCGTTCCATCATTCCGGCTTTTAGGGCCGCCCGGCGTGAAGTTCGAGTTAGTGGGAAGTTTCGTGTTATTGGGGTTCTGCTGTACTTACAATATATGCAAGAGCAGCGATTACCAGTCCAGAGGTCTTAAAAGAAAAAGAAGGAGAAGCAGTTCTAACTGTACTGCCGGCAGCTGAGTACTTGAATTGAGAAACATGATCACCACGGAGAAGCGTGAATTATCGGCGAACTGTCCTAAATGTTGCTTACTGCTTTTCAGTTACTTCTAACAGTACAGCAGGGTTTAAAAGAAGATCAAACAGGCATCCTTTCCACTTTTTAAGCCTCAGACTCTGTTCTCAGTTTCCACGAAGAACCCAGGGAGCCACCATTTTTGTTTTGGAAGGAATAAACCAATGAGAGGGCATGTATGAACGCGCAATAGAATGCACCAATCAGCGATCGTTTTAGTTCGCCGCCATATTGGAAAGCGAGAAGACCCTGGGGACGAGGTTGAGAATGAACTAGTATATCATAAGGCAAACTGCTGACCGATTGGCTCAGTCGGCAGAGCAGGGGACTATGGACTACTGTGTAGAAGATCATGGGCTAAAATCCTTGGCTGGACCAGCATGCAGGGTCTGTAAATTACTGAGGAGAAAACTGCTGCCTTTGTAATGACATCTGCAATAATTGGTTAGACTTTCTTATCTTCATCACACTTGACAGTGGACATTAAAAAACCACTAGGGTCATAATGAACCCTGGCAATGACCACCCACCAGTGTCTAGTCTGATATGGGCCTGCGGTAATTGGCTTAACACTGCTGAGTAGTTTTTTTGTCCAATTAAGTTCCTTACTTTGTCATCTTTCTTGTATTCATGTGGCAAAAGAAAAATAAATAAATGTTGCTGCAGTCACCCTGCCAATGGCTACTGACCCTTGTCAAAACATAAAAATATAATAAAAACAACAAAACAGTCCACAATCTAATACATTTAAAGGGGGACAACCTTAACTATCAAGGCAACTTCAAATCAAATCAATTCTCATGTCCCATTGCCTTAACTCCCCAATCATCATTTTTGGTCAGGTGTGTTCATTGAATGTCAGTTCCTCTTGTTCTATCACAACCATATTTGGCAAACTCCAACATTTCACTCTTTCATATACCATGGCAACAGTGTAAGAACCTTTTAATACAAAATCTGTACAATTCAGTGAAACTCCTTTTTCAAAACATCAATTTTTTCAGTGACATCACAAGGCCTCTCTTTGATACACTTACCCTGCAGAGCAGGTGTCTTTTATGTACAGGTGAATACTCACTTCAATATTGCCATTTCGGAAATACAGCAAGTAGAGAACATTGATTATTCAAACCCACCACCTTCCCTTGGGATCATTTTTTGGTTCAACCTAGCCCTGTCATCATCCAAAATCACCATAAAAGGCTGTTCATTGCTTGCCCACCCAAATATGATACTCTAGGCTATGATACTCTTTGACACTATTGTCTATTTTATTGGTTCAAAAGGCAACCTGTGGTGCAGATTATGAAAAAATAATTGTATACTTTCAATCAAATGGAAAAAAAAAACGGGCTTCATTGTTTTGTTTTCCTTTAGAGCTCTTAGAATTCTTTTTTTTTTTTTTTGAAAGATTGAAATGCATGGTTAGGAACTGGCACCAGCTGCACAGACGCAATGCTATGGATGCGATGTTTGATATTCATCAACATAGTTACTTCAGATTCCTTCACATAAGCATTTCACATGGGCAGAAAATTGTCCTTGACAAAATATGGTCCATAGCAACCATGGTCTTTTTGCTGTTTATGGTTGATCCTCAACCATAACAGCAAAAAGACTCAGTAGGGGCTCAGTAGGTTTCAAGCTGAACAAGGGCATGAGCCACACATGCCATACCTAACCAGCTCACACCAGATGATGATGTTACTTGAGATTTTGTTTCTACCCCATGGGGTATGGGTCAAACTTTGTTGAGACATGGCAGATGACAAATTCACTCCTCAAAAATCTTCACCTTCTCTGCCAGTCCCTGTGAGCACATCATAATTTGTTATGCTTGGCAGTAGCCTATCTGACAGGTAGCTGGACATCACTGTCAGCCTCAGAAAGCCCTCCACTGGCCTTAGTTGGTTAGTGTGAAAATCTCAAACGATAATACATGTAACAGTAAAAGCAATAATAATCATCATCATAATCATAATTTTTGCATTAAAATCACCCTTCCTTGCAGTACAATCCTGCATTATAGGGGCACAGCATTTTTTGGATAATTATATTTATCGTAACTGGTTTATTTAGGATTTTCACTGAGCTTACAAAGAAAAAACTACTAAGCCCTAAATGCATTTTCGCATCATCTTTTGTAGTTTTGCATCTTTTACAACATTGTTTTTACACATAGTTCAAATGTTTATCTTTGAGAAACAGATGTTCATCATTACATTTGTTAGTTAGTAGCCGCTGTGAAACCGTCTTCATTTAAACTGAAACCCAGCCAAAAGCAAAGAACAATATTGGTTTTGTATTGAGGATCGAGAACAAAAGTTAATTGTAGCACGTGAGATGGTGTGTTTAAGCCTTGTAAATGAATCAAATGATGAATTTTATCTGAAATGACATGGGCATACTTGGAAAAAAATCCACATACTTCAGTGATATATTAACCATGCTCCCCAGTTAATACAACATTTTGAGAGGTTCAGCTGCTAAGCTGAGCAAGCACTTTTCCGGCCTTTTTATCAAGTTTTAGCATGTTGTTTTGCACTTTCTTGATATTCACCGCTGAAAATTGTACTAAAACAATTATTCACCTCAAGCTGACTTCGCCTTTGGTGAATAATTGAAGGGCTCCGGGCAACAATGTCCTAACTGTCTTTTGCGCGATTTTTAGGTCATTTTTCAAAATTTCCAACAGCCAATTTCCACCGAAGCATCTACACTAAAGTTACGGGGTGAACATCCCCATGCAATATGCCAAAAACTAGGGCAATCCAATGAAAAGAAGCAAAAAAGAATTTTTTACCTCTATTTTCATAGTTTTCTGTTCTTGTGCCCCCACACCCCCTGCCCCTGGGTCCACAAATTTTTTTTTTCTGTTTTTATTTTGTTCACATCCCTTAGGATAGGTAATTCCATAACTTAATTTCCGTGTATTGTGCAAAATCTGGATGCAATTTCGCAAAATGACCAAAGGCACTGAAAATGTCAGTTAGGACGTTTTTGCTCTGAGCCCTTCAATTCTTAAATATTATCATCATGTCCTTATCTCACACCATTAGTTGGCATAGCTGGTCTTGTTATCCCAGAGCATCAAGCTATACAGGTGTATCCCATAGGCTTAAGTGTCCAGGGTCCTTTGCGACATCTTGGCTGTACCCAACAAGCAACCTTTCCAAGCCAAAGCAATAATCCCAGGTGTTCCTAGATCTTCCCACATGTTAAATGCAGTTTGACTTTTAAGCCCTGTGATCAATCTTCTTCCAGCCTTTTTTCTACTATGACATAACATTATCAATGTTGTTGTTACAAACAACTAATTCTACCATTATCTGTTCAATCATTGCCAACAATCAACTTTTTGAATCACTGGTTTGTCCTCCACAGCATTTATAACCTCTTAGGCAGAGTTGTTCACAGCAGGGTTAGTGCTAAACCAGGATGAATACCATGACTACCTCTAGGTTTGAATTGGACTTAACCCAAGCTTTGCACTAACCCTGCTTCGAAAAACTGGGCCCAGGTCATTTTGGGTTGCCAAAACCCCTGTTTTCCTTATGTAGATCTTCAACTATAATCTACACTGTACTTAATTTCAAGGGTAAATATAATAAAGGGTGTGTTCATAATTTGCTCTTAAATCTTTCTATACAAGTCACTATTAGCTCTTTTGTGAACAGTTAGCAATGAATAGAGGCAATTTTCTAAAAAATTCAACTACCTTAGCTTCACATTAATATAACTTCCTGATGAGCCTTCCTGAAGGGCTGTGGAATCATGGTTCACCCTCACATCTGACAAACACATATTTCTTTGGAGTCAAATTAGAATTTCATTGTCTGAATTCAGACAAACTTTTCTTTGAAATGTTTTAAATGTAGTTCAGCTCATTAACAGTTTGGTTCTAGACCAGGATTATGATAACCTGCAATCAGGTTCTATTTTTGTTTTGCATGGTAAAGGATTTCTGTGTGAAAGGCAAAATGAATTTTAGCGAGCAGTGACATGAGAAAACAAGATTGATGCTAAAATTGGGCCTGACTGTAGGTTATGCTTATGGCAGCTTACTAGTATTGTGTGACTGGGTAAGAACTTAAACATACATACCTTCTTAAGTGTTTGACATCAGTCATTCAAAATAAAATGGAGATGAATTTTAGTTAGAAAATTATTGAATCGTAGGTACCCAGAAAATGTCAAAAAAGGACAAGCACCCTGTCGTGGAATGGAACTAGATTTGTTTGGTCATTTGCCTCGAAATCTACAGTGAAAACATGGCACCACTGGTGTTAAGGAAAAGCAGGAGTGAGAGTAACATAGGGACTGCTGCATCACTTTACAATTTCAGGTACGTTGCATCCATAGTTTTCACAAGCAATGCAAAGGGTATAATAGAAGAAGCTTGCCTTGTCACCCAATATATAGTGTCCATTTTAAAATAAGGATCAATTTCATCAGTTGACCCTGGTCTGCGCATCATTTGATAAGAGTAGGGTTCAATGTATGCTTGCAGCACAACTTGGCCTGCCTTGCTATCAGTAATGTCACCATCTGTGTACTTCAATTTAGGTGAGTCCAAATCGGCACAGATGATAGAGGGCGTCATCTTGATAAGAGGCTTGGATCCTTCCTGACTTGAATCATCTGATCGGCTTTCAGTAAATTTTGACTCTAATATATCTGATACTTCCTCTGGGTTTAAAGACAAAAATGCCAAATTCCAAGTTGATGATACAACATCACTTTCATGTACACGGCAAACTGACACAAGTTGAAAGCGGCACCATCCCGTCGGCAGTGAGTACATTTGAGGTGGATCACCACTCTTGCATAATGGTGTATCAACATCGACACAGCAATATTCACAATAACAAGGATTTAACGCATCAGTCTCAAAATATCGAGAAGGAATATTCAAGTAGGTAAGAAATCTAACACAGCTTTCTTGATACTCACAGCTAGCTCTGAATGTGTCGCTTGAAATACTGCATTGCTTGATAGGTGGGCTTGTGGTGCTTGATTTTTTCCGAACAACTTTCTTTTCCTTCGTAGACACGTTTTTAGTGCATTCTTCTCCGACGTGCTTCATACAACGACTATGGACGTCAAGGCCGCATGCTTCACACCTCATGCCTTGATCTCTAATTCCCCATAAGAATCCACCGCAAAACGTACACCATTTGAAATACTTATAGCTATGAGGTTTAAATACGTGGGGACACGAAGTCGCTTTCTTCTTCTCGTCCTTTGGAACCTGGCCGTCGACGTCTTTAATCACGCGAAACATACTGAGAACATCAACAACAAGATCAGTGATCGATGTGTAAAATTTTTTCTCATCGATAAAATACTTTTCATTTTCATACTTTAACCTATAATGTAAAATATGACCACCATAGCTCAATGACAGGCTGTAATCACCCGGAGAACTATTACTTTCCCGTACCAAGTAACGGCCGTTGACTAAACCATTTGCCGAAAGTAGTTCCTCTGCTTTCTCACGCGGGATTCGGCCATGGAACTCATCCTGAAAGAAAGGAGGTCTTGAGCGCAACTTTGTCATGCATGCCAGGCGAATTGGCTCTGGAGCAGCGTTCTGTTGCAAAGCAAGCAGCATGTCACTTTGCCACCCTTTAGTACCATGATCAGAGAGTCTTTCGACGTCGGCGTAAGGATTTATACTACGCTCAATTTCTTTCGGTGGCCTGTTTGACATCGTGTTAAAGGTTCCACCCCGCAGCTTAACCGCAAGAGAGAAGTAACTCTAAAGTTCGAGTTGTCTGCAACGAAACCACAACAAATCCTATCACATATACACTAAGTTCATATGTGATATTAACGAATCCTCTGAATTACAGCCTCGTGCAAGTTTGTTGACGATTCCAAGGTATGCAAACCATCAACATCGTGACTGAAACTGCTCTTCTCTACCTTTTGCACTCTGGAAAACGTGCACTCTAAGTGCGAGGCTAAATACAGTCGATTACGTCCTTTAAGACCCTTTTTTGCATCAGACTTCCGCAATGTTCACGAGGAAACCCATTCTTCGACATCTCTTTGGCGTTGCGTGGGGCGCAACCTCGGTCCCGGGTTCTCTCCCATTCTCGTCCCCAGAGCTGCGATCCATTTGGTCAGCGCCAACCAGCGCTGTCACAGTGATTTGGGCATCCCCGAGTTTTGGGCACCCCCGTACCCAAATCCCTAGTGATTTGGGTATCCCCTTCCAATATGGCTGCCGTGTTTTCGGTATCCCCCGGTACCCTCCCCCCATGCCCAAAACACTAGTGATTTGGGTATCCCCTCTAACGTGCTAGTAGAATTTCGCGGGAAATGCGGAAAATCTTGGCAAGATGGATTCCACAAAATATAGAAACGTTTTGGAATATGTGAAAAGCCAGGCCTATCCGTCCGGCTTTACTAAACAAGAAAAGTTAATTTTACGCAAATTTTGCAAAAAATTCGAGTATGACCAACAAAAGG
>BLFK01000961.1:46513-56513 GCA_014634185.1 Astreopora myriophthalma | reverse complement strand
CGTTTTAATGTCTTTAATACTCATTCTGTCTTCTACAACGGACAAGATCCGCCTCCTAGCACTCCAATGATCAGCATTAACATAGCACTCTTTAATGGCTGCCATCCAAGTGGAATCAAGATTCACAGTACTACTGGCATACGTGGACTGACTAACAGGTAGGAAAAGGTGGTCATGATCCTGTGATGCATTTTCTTCTAGAGAAGCGTATATGATTTGCTTTGCCTTCCGTTTATAATGATGCTTTGTCTGCTCTGAGACTTCATCCCATGGCGTTTCTAGAGCATTTCGAATAGGGCTAATATCTCTTGAAGCAAGATATTTCTTTAAAAGTTGTCTTGGCTGTACAGATGCTTCCCTGTTGTCAGACGAAGTCGATAAACCAAGCTCAGATGCGTGGTAAATACTACATGGTGTATCAACAAGTGGTAAAGTGCTGGACCGGGAGAGGGTTGGACTGGTCTGCTTGAAAACAACTTCTTCATCACTCTGAAATATAAACAACTTCCGATTATTTCGAGTCTCATGCATCCGTTTTTCCTCTCTTTCGCCACTATTTTGCTTCTTTCTTTCTGTCTCTCTTTTTGTCCTCACAAAATACCTCATTACATAAAATTCTCGCAACACTTTAATTTCGAGATTTTGAAGAAGTCACAAACTTGAAGGTCGCAAACATAAAATGACATGAATTTAGTGACTAGCACTGCACTAGCATTGTGACATTCAGTAAAGAAAGTATGTATTGTAATATTGCTAGTACTAGTAGTAATCACCGATTAGGGAAGTGTGTTCGACATAAGGTAAATTAGAGGGGGGATGGGGCAAGTGGTTGGTTTTTATTTTTGGGATGCTTCTGAGATTTCTTCTCATTATCTTGTTTTAATCTCAAGGGGTATGAATCAAAAGAGGTAGTTGAAATCTTTGCAAAGAGGAAATAACAACATTCATTGGGAATAAATTGTAAACAGCAACTTTATTTTCTCACAACAATTTTGCATGATAAATAACCTCAATAAAGGCTAGGGCCTCAAACTGCAACTCAATAAATTATTCATTCAAACCTCATGGCCAGTCAGTTGACATTGTGTGCAAAATGCAATACAAATGAAATGAAATGCACATTGTAAACTTAACGCTTTAAGTCGGAAGGCAGAGAAAAAGCGATTTTTTTCCTCACTTAATAAGAAATGAACACAATTTCGTTTCAAGAATTGACAAACTCAACAAAAGAAGAAAAGACTTTGATCTTTCAACAAATTCTCCTAACTACTTTTCTCTTCTCTTTTTGGTCATCAGATTCTAATAGCTTTCTGTTCAGATATATCTAGCTTTAAGGTGGCTCAAACCAGTTTCAATACTTTCAGGGGACTCACTTATTGGGACGATTGACACTACAACACTGTATCACGTATTAGCAATGTTGTGATACCATATGAAACAGCAATTACTGCTGATTAAAATGCGGTCATTATTGTGACGCAATACGTAACCATGAAAACAGGAACGCCCTGTAAAAACACCCTATATTTTGGCTTTAGATGCTCATATCTCAAAAACGAACCCGGTGATCGACCCCATTTTTTATTGCTCGAAAGTGATCAACAGACCAAGATGAAACTTTTTGCAAAGTTTAAAAAAATTCTATGGAGCAGAATCAGAGCCACCTTAAAAAATTAAAAAATAAGGTGGCTCAGAATCCGCTCCACAGAATTTTTTGAAACTTTGCGACAGTTTTATCTTGGTCTGCCGATCACTTTCAAGCATTAAAAAATGGGGGTTACCGAGTTCGTTTTTGAGATACATAAAAACATAAATATAAGAGTTTTTTTATAGGGCTTTCCTGTTACAATGGTTACGTATTACGTCACAATAATGACCGCATTTTATTCAGCAATGATTGCTGTTTCATGTGGTAGCATAACATTGTTAATACGTGATAGTGTTATAGTGTCAATCTTACTGATAAGTGAGGCTGAAACCGGTTTGAGCCACCCTAAGTGATTAAAGAGCACAAATTCTATAGCTATCTACATGTTCATACCATTTGCATTTTACTAAGCCCTAAAGCACTGTCTGTAGCACTAGCAAAGTCAATCTTATCTTCTGTTTCTGACATTCTTTTCTTGCAGTTTACTGAGACAAACACCTGTAATATGTAGTATGCCATTACACATGAGTTTCATATAAATGCGCACTGCACCGTGAATAATGAAACTATACTAAATACTCCCGTCTCTTCTAAAATATGAAAAGTAGATTCTCACTTTCCAATTCCAGGCTCAGCTTTTGGCCACTTTGCGGTTTTCCCTCTGCCATGCCCTGACATATAGATTGAGGTACCCTGCATCTGATGGTAGACCCTCAGCTCCAACCTATACCCAGTTTTGAGCCATGACTTGGGCAGATGGTCATGCTCTCCGCTTTGTGTGTAAAATTAAATAAGCTAGCACGACACCAAATGAAATACACTTCATTCTTAAGACCACTGAACTTGTATGTGCTCAAGTGACGTTAAATGTCTCTCTGGCAACTAAGCAATGGGATTACTCAAGTGTCACCTTTTCGATCTTTTCTATCAAACGTGCATTGTCCTCCAACAATTGACTTAAAAGAGCAGCAAATCTCCATAACTATGAACTGAACAACTGATCAACCATCGCTGGGATGGCATATATTAAAAATATAGATAGTAACCATTTGTTGTCAGTCAAACTTCCAAAGCCCCACCTCGATACGTCGTGTGTGACAATCACCTCATCATATTATTGTTATAAAGCAAAACAAGTACGAAAAAGTCCTGAAAAATCGAAATGCTTGTGCCATTGGGATGTAAAATGTCCTTTGCAAAGTAACTCATTGCGACGACTTCAGCTTGTAAAGTCCGTATTTATAATTAGTGAGGATCATAGCTTCACTTGATTTCATATCCGCAGTTCAATATATGATTCATTATTCAGTTCATACATCATTTTGTTCGTTGATTCATTCATCACGGGAACATTAAAAAAGTATAATAAGCTTATATTTTTTATACATATATAATTTATATATGTAGCTTTAACTATAATTACCTTAGTATCAAATTAAGCTTAACGCTCTTGTAATAAAACTATTAAGATCTTTAACATTGGTTGTTGAAAATTCATGTACTCATCGAAAGAACTTTTGAGTCTCTGAGTCTGCAAAACATTAATGAGGAATACTTTTCCAAACGAAGACTGCATCCAGTTGGGCTCGGATCCTCCTCACCCTATGTTATGTAGTGTCCTCAGCAACAGTACAAAGAAGTAACATCGAGTGAAGCGGTAGGCAAAGATAAACGGTAAAGGCATGTAAACATTAATCCACTCCTCGAAAAAACCGCTTTGTCGTTCAGTCGTTCAGTGTGCAAACTGAGGAATAGTTGTCCCAACGGAGCTTGCAGCCGGCAAATTTATCACCTAATGCAAGGGATAATAAAGCACTTCAGCGCCATATTTGTTTATCTCGTTAAAGCAGTCGGACGATGACGTCACAAGGACGATCGGACAATTCCGATCAGTCGGGACCGCTTCACCCCGTTACCTAATGCCGACTTTAGATAACACAGGAGTAGTTTTCTGAGCCCGCAATGTGACGACGATTCAAAAGAAAGCCGTAACTCTAACCATGACCGCTGGTCACAAAAATTACCTCACCTTTTTTTCCCGCGCAAACCCATCGCGTCCATCACCGACGTCTTGTGCAAGCACTGAATAAGAGTAAAAACATTTCATTTCCGTTGTAATGTTCTGAAACTTCTTCAAGGATGAGTATTCTAAACGACTTATTTAAACAAATAATGCAGTCTGAAGAGAAAATACGGGCACGCTTTTCAAAACTCCGCGAAGGTTTGTTTTACTGTTGGTTTGACCTGCCTCCCTCATCTTTATGACTTTACTCCGACGTTTACTCCTTATATGTTTATAATTTGTTAGTGAGTAACAAAATCCAGGATTGCCAAGCTAAATATCAAGACTTACTGGATGAATTGAAATCGTTACAAGGTTTATTGGTTCTTAAAAATCAACGTTTGTCAGAAGGAGAGCTGAACATTATATGGTTTAAAATTCGAGAAGATGTCCTGGCTGAAAAGAGAACAGAGATTCTAACAAGAAGAGAAAGTCTTCTCAAACAAAAGGTATTTATCAGCTTCATTGATTGCTGGGTCATTGCTTTACTGGGCTGTTATCATCTGACATCAATGTTAGCATAATTTAATCGTAATTTCCTTCGTTACACTTATTTGGCGTGGGCACGAGGCCGAGTAACATTAAATAATTATTGGTCATTATTGGACGGGATTTTTCGTTATATCCAGAATAATCAAGCGCGAGGTAAGTGTTAAAGTAAAGTAAAGAAGCTCTATTTATACACGGTTGTGTTTAAAGCTTCAAGCCTGTGGGGCCGTGTATAGAAAGTAACAACTGAAATTATCAGAGCAATGTTAAGAATCCCAACTCGGAGGAGGCAACCAGTTGGCTATTACAAGGCGTGATGGAGTTGAACTCGGGACAAATCCATCTGGTGCGGGCTTTTGTCTGATTGGCTGTTGAAACTTTTAGTGTCCAGTTTCCCAATCGCGCTTTGTGATGTAAACAAAGATCGCTGTCGAAGTGATGTCAGCTTGTGCTTCTTCGATCGTTCGTTCGCAAGCTTGTGGCAGTTAAAGGTGGTCTTTTAAACTTAAAAGACCCGATCAAAGGCCAGATTTATTTCGTTGCGAAGGGAGTGCTATCTACAGAAGATGCTACAACAAAGTAGCAAGACTTCGGATCATCCCAACTTGAATGCTGCAGCGCAAGGCGAATCAGTGGAACTAGGTATTTCATTTCATTCATTTGTCTCACTCATCGTTTAGTGTTATGCGACTTTTTGAATCCTTTTAACGAACACTTGGTTTTCCATTTAAACTGAACAGATACCTCGGAAGAAACTGAACTACGGCCGCACTGCCTTGCCTTGGGAAACATAAAAATCTCCCTTCCAACTG
Source organism: Astreopora myriophthalma (assembly GCA_014634185.1). Taxonomy (NCBI): domain Eukaryota; kingdom Metazoa; phylum Cnidaria; class Anthozoa; order Scleractinia; family Acroporidae; genus Astreopora; species Astreopora myriophthalma. The sequence continues at coordinate 51,502 of BLFK01000961.1, read as the reverse complement.
TAAAACTCTAGCTATACGTTGCCCGGGGGGGGGGTACTCCCTATAATGGCCTATACGGGGAGGCTCTGCCCGAAAGGGGTACCTTTTTCACGCTTCAGGTATATGAAACGGTAGGGATTTCACGAGTCGAAGTATATGAAAGGGTAGGGAAATCTGTCATTTAAGTACTTAAAAGGGCCTTTCATTAAAATATTTCGAACACACATACCTTATAACTGTACAGGGTTTTCTTAGTAGGTTTGTGAAAGGGGTACTATTTTCCAATGGAAGGTATGCGAAAGGGGTATCTTTTCGGCCAAAAATGGTATATAAAAGGGTAAGGGGTCGGACTTCGGGGTGGAGCCTCCCCGTATTAAATTTGTTTTAGTACCCCCCCCCCCTCCTGGATACGTTGATAGGTGATTATTAAATGAAGCCGAGAAAAGCTAAAATTCTTGTTCAAGTACCTCCACCGTCAAATGCCCTGATCCCCTGGCACGGAAAATAGCCAACAAACTAAAACGAAAGTATTGTTTTTCACTGTTCATCCAGACAGTATCCAAAGGTAGGCTGGTAAATAGCATTAAGGTCTACATAGAACTGGGATTAACCTCGTGTTTCACAATTCGTGTCATATCCCCCCCCCCAACTTTGTGATGATAGTAGTCATGAACTATAACTTTTATATCTCTCCATCATCAAGCTAAGAACCATCCTGGGGTTCTGGCGAAAACTTGGGGGAAGTTATGCTAGTAAAATTGCTTGCAATCTATCGTTGCTTTCTGGTCTCTCTTGTCACAATTTACTGTCGAGTTTAGAATCACTATTATAAATGGTCAGTCATTGAAAAATTACATTTTTAAATTTTGCACACTTTTGCCTGGTTCACTGCATTCATCTCATGTGCACATGCAATCATTCGTAAGTTAACTTTAAAATTTCACTTTCATTTAATAAAACCAAAATAATGTAATTATATAAAGTGAATGATGAGGGCATACTTGAATAAAAAAAATTCCTAGAGTCAACATGGAATTAATTACAAGTTTATTGGATAATTATATAACTGATCTATGGTGACTCCTTCCCGCGGTCTACTGGGATGCATAGTAAAATTTGCTTGTGCAGACAAAGCTCAAAGAAATATATTTGTGTTATGTATTATTCTTACTGTACAGATCGTAAATTTCTGTAAAATCATAATTACAGTACCAAACTGTGAATGAAGTTGTATGAATTTATTTTGTTCGGAAGGAAGTTCTTGTAATGATACGATTACTAGAGGATTGCGTGACATCGAAAAGAACGTTCTGGATTTGCGATATTTATAGAACATGATTGACTAGGAATGTTCGGGAGAATGACAACAAGAAGCTATTTCTTAATGAAATAGTGTTTCGTTTCCAGAAAGATATTCAAAGTCCCAAGAGGGCTGCGCTTTTTTCATGTATTCTGGATGAGAAGTACCGGGGTGTGGGGGTTTGGTACTGATGTGCCTGTTAGACCGGTAGTGATCTGCTTAATTGGACAGTAGCGTGTTTAACTGGCGTCGGTTTGCCGATACAGGCTAAGAGTATGAGACTGCAATCCAATGCGACAGTTTCGCTCGTTTGCTTTTATCATAGTTTCTTTTCACTTTGCCTTAGGGGAGGGGGCTACTCCCTTATATCAGCTATATAGGTATGTGTAACCTCAAAGGGTAGAGGTTTTGCAAATTTTGGTCATTTTGGCCGCAATCTTGGTAGGGTTCTTGCACTGTAGTCTTGATTTAGATACGGCTTTTAGAAGCTACTTTTTAATTTATTGATAAGACCAGGAACTAAAGGTATTCATAACACGTTTAATATCAGTTTGAACTAGGAAAGGGGGCAGCTCTGCAACAGAGTATTGATCTAAGTGTTAGATTAAATGGGCCACCAAAATTTTGGTTAGGTCCTCAATCACAGATTATTTTTTCGCAGTGCTTTGGAAAGCGTGCCGCTCTTCATCGCCCAATCTTTTTTTGCGGGAGTCACCCCCCCCCTCCCCCCTCCCCGGCAATGAGCACTCGGCTTTGCGTGTTGAGGCCACAGTTCTGCACGTTTGACTTACACAACCAGAGTTGCTCTTCATGTTTCAGATGCATGAAGTGAAACCTGAATGACAAAGTTTTTCAAATGGTATTTTGTTTACGCAGCATCTGAAATGACACGGAAGCGGAAACCCACTTTTAACACTGTAAATAAATTCAAAGCAAAGTGTTTTGTGTGAGGCTAAATAAAGTTAAGAGACAAAAGCATATGACGCTTAATTTTTCCATTTCTGTGTAACGCGGCGCATGATTCGAATGGATGCCTCACTTCATGTTTTGTTGTCAGTGACGCAATTGCGTATTGAATCATTCCTCCACTTTTGCCTGAGTCTTATGAGGCTGAAATACAAAGGTTATCGTTTTTTTTTTCGTGGAAAGCAGCTCCTGAAATGCTTCGGTACCTCAAAATACAAATGTTTTTAAGCCTCGGAAGCAAACTATTGTGTGTGACGCTAAATAAATTAAAGCTAAGAGACTGAAGCATATGACGCTGAATTTTTCCATTTCTGTGTATTTTTGCGGCGGAGAATGGCGACACCTACTATGCCAAGAAAATCTTATAACAAAGCCGTATTGCACCTATTTTGCGATATACCAACGTTAATTGAATACAATATCATGAATTACTTACTCTCAACAATGTGTTGTAACCATGTATAACGGTGTCCCCTAATCCAAGTACGTGTTCTTTTCCCGTAAACAGCCACAAAAAAGGGGCGGGATTGTCCTCCTGAGAAGTGTTCTGATTGGCCAAAATTATGCCGTCGTAGTTGTGATCTTTGTCAGAGGGAAATAAATATTATTGTTTCCCTAATTCAGCAATGTTCCATGTGTCGGTTTTTTTCGACGGCCAGCTACCTAGAATACGTCTTTTCAGTCTGAGTTAGAACCATTTAAGTCGCCAATTATTTCTCTCTGTATGACGTTTTAAGTTCCTTTTGTTTCCGTGACACGAAATTAAATTTACTTTCAACAAGTTCTTTCGATCATGTTTACCTTGTGAATTACAAGCGTTTCTAGCTGATAACATTCATACTGATTATATAAATAAATCACTTTGAAACGTAAAACAGTACCAATTGTCTGTTTAACTAAAAACCAAAACTAAGTAATTCTATCGTCTTAAAATAGCGCATTACTGGACAAATCCCGTGCTCTGGCGGTGTCGGTACCTAAGTCCAGTTTGTAGTGTTCTTGTGTATTTTAATAACGAGAGACGAGAGTTTCAGTAGTAATTCCCCATTTTCTAATAAAGCAGCAACCCAAATGCCCAGAACGACACATTTTTTGTGGCCATGACCCAATTTCCGCCGTATTTACATTAGCAATTAGGAACTTTACTCTGATTGGATATTACCTCCACTATGTAAATAGTTCACCACTGAACTGAAAACAATACCGTTTCGTTTCTGAACCATAAATGGCAGCAGTTCTACCATACATGGTAGAACTGAACCATAAATGGCAGCAGTTCTACTGAACCATAAATGGCAGCAGTTCTACTAAATTAACAAGCCAAACAGGGTCATCTAAAGCTAGCTCTTAACTAACAATCCAAAAATGAAATACATGTAGTAGATTGACCACAAATGGTAAAAAAGTCAGAGTGCTCGTCACCGAGTGTTTCCAAAATTCAGGTGAAAAATTCTAAATCCGGGTGACCGACATGACTTCACAGTTCGACTATTACCTTGTTTCTAGCTTGGGATAACACTCAGTGACAAAAGATCAAGGAAAAATTTCCGTATAACCCCATCATTTATTATGCATACAGAATTATTAATTATGTATGCGCTCTATTGTTTTTGAAGACAATAGCAACTCCCTAATATATTGAATATATACATTGATAACTAGTACTTACCGTATTAATAAAAGAGGATTTCATTGCGCGCTATCGCACGCTGTCTTTTCGCCGATTCTCTTCTTCCCCTGGCTCCATTCTTCTCTCTTTTTCTTCTCATATTACCCAGACTCCTTACGCATTTTTTTTTCTCTTTCTTCTTGTGTCCCATTAGGTCTCGAACCACTTACCGTTCACATAGCTCTCGCTTATCAGTCTCTCTTTTATACCACTACACCACGAGGTTCAGTTGAGAATTAACCCTCCAAAACTAATATTTATTTTACTTGACTCGTTCCCATTCCAAAAAATTTACATTACAATTTACTTATTCATGTGTTTAACGCATGTTCCAAGCTGCACGAGAACATGCATCGCATTTGTGGGTTCCTGGAACCGGTTGCATAAACGTCGTTCGCCCTATACTAAGTAAATACGTCGGAGGTTAACTCAAGCGTAAATTGTACGTCAGTTGCACCAGTTTGGGCTTTGCTTAACGTTCAACGTTGCCCAGGACTAAAACCTAAGCCTCATAAGGGGTAGGCGTAAGCGATGCGTAGTATGGTCGTAGCTCTAATTTTAATATTTCCAAAATGGCGCGTATAATGTTCCTCACGCAAATGTTGGAAATTCGACGTGCTATTCGAGGAGAACGAGTCTTTCGTGACCGTACAAACCCTTTGGACTCCCTTGATGACCTACAATTGTACTCTCGATATCGATTTCACCGTAATGAACTATTAGAAGTGGCTCAAGAACTCAGACCTCAAATCGAGCATCGGACAAGGCGAAACATGGCGGTGTCTGCCGAGAATCAATTCCTTACAGCCTTGCGATTTTATGCAACTGGGGCCTTTCAACAGCTTGTTGGCGACCATCAAGGCATTCACAAGTCCACGGTCAGCCGAATTATCTTCCGAGTATCCTCAGAGTTGGCTAGAAATCTACCTAAGTACGTTCAGTTTCCGGCTGATGCAGAGGATCTGAACCGAAAAAAAGAGAGATTTTATGCATTAGCTGCGTTCCCCGGCATAGTTAGTTGTATGGACGGAACTCAAGTGAGGATTGAAACCCCAACTTGGAAAGAATACGAGTA
>BLFK01000961.1:36276-43320 GCA_014634185.1 Astreopora myriophthalma | reverse complement strand
AGCAAGACTAAGATACTCGAAGACAACAACGAGATGCAAATGAAATAGGAGCAGTTCAAGACACGTCTGCCCGGCTGCCATTATATCGACTTCGCTTTAAGCCAAATGAATTCATTGGTCACAAAGCATTGAGGGTTGAGATATACGGAGTGCTGAAATCCTATGAAATCCTTCCTATTTATACAGTGTTAACTTCTGAACCCATCTTGTGTAATTGTAGTTCTATTCTTCTCTTTTTAAGGAGAAGGACTTCTTTTTCCACCTCAAGCTTCCTTTTCTCTGCCTCTATTCTCGAGAGTTCGGCAGTAAGAACTTCCAATTGAACTTTTTCCATTTGGTCCCTCAAGTTAGGTTTCTTTTCTACCCCCGTTGTACAAACTGCTCCTGATTTTGACGACTCTTGGCGTGTCCTTGAAGAATCTGCAAGGAACCAAGGTCTTTTGTCAAATACCGTGCGCAAGTATTGGCGCACATACAATATAAAGCGTGAGCATGAAAAGCGAGAACATCGATCTTACCTTCAACTATCGGAGGAACACGTCTCGAGCTCACCAATTTCAGGGTGTTCACTGGTTGAAAGGGCTAGACGTTCATCATTCTCGGGTGAGATGGGAACCTCAGTTTCATTTGATGACGCGGCGTCATATTCTTTGCATTCGTTTCCCTCCTCGACCGCGAGAGGAACGCTTGCACTTGCACTTTTGATTCCGTTCGCAATTCCTACGACTCACGGCGAGTCTTTCCCATATATTGAAAATATTGTGTCGCTGTGCGGTGATATCTTCTGGCGAGGTCCGTCATCCGTAGGAGGGTTCTTCTGCGATGAAGCGTCTTTTTTTGCCTTTGACAATAGGTCTTTCCACTTCTTCTTGACTTCATCCACGGTTTTCTTCACGTGAACAGCACAAGCATTCACTGATGCAGTAATGTCAGCCCAAACTTTCTTGAAAGAAATGATTATGAAGTGCGGGTTAGAAATGAACTGAAGAGATGATCCTCACATTTTCTGGCCAAATTAAGCAATTGTCTCTTATATGACCTGCTCTCAACTGTGTGGCTTTATAGCTCAGTTGGTAAGAGCACTGCACCGGCACCGCAGAGGTCGTGGGTTTGAATTCCGTTGGAGTCACTTGAATTTTTCAAGTGCATATAAGAGACAATTGCTTAATTTGTCCAGAAAGTGTAAGGATCATTTCTTCAGTCCAAACTTTCTTCTTCCTTTGATTTATAGTCGAATGATTTAGTTTACTTAATAATAAATCTTTGTGCTCTCCAAACGAGTCAACTAGAGACCGTATTTCTTCGTCTGAAAAGCACGGTTTCCTTTCCAGCTTCGACTGAGCCATGTTATTTGAAACTGGCCAAATAATTAGTTTTACAGTATGCAAAGTAGACGTTCACGCTTATATGCAACCGACGTTGGACGTGAGCGTCAGGTGATATTAGTACCTTCCAACGTCAAGCTGGTGCAACAGACGTCAACGCCCAGCTAACGAAGGACATACATTCGACGTAAGTCGGGACTAAGAACGCCGGGCGTATGGGAAACGTCGGGTGTAAGTCCCGGTCGTACGACCATGTTTTATGCAACCGGTCCCTGGTGAATAAAAGGGGGAGGATGATTTATTTCTTTCTCCCAATCGCTTTGACTGGGATGGATTGATGATATTGATGTAACTGGCAATGTCTTCTCTTAATTTTTTTAAACTCGGCAAAATTTTGGCGGATCACGACCAGTGCATACAGTGGTGCAAGGAACACAACCTGCTCGCGTCGTCAATAAAGTGTCAACGGGAAAATTGTAGTACTACATTGACGTGGACACGACGAGCTTCATCGCGAGATGGGTACGAATGGCGATGTTCGAGAAGAAAATGCAATGGCATGGCATCAATGCGCCAGAACTCATGGTTTTCTGGAAGCAAGCTGTCCATTAAAAAACTATTAGCCCTAACGTACGCTTGGGCGCACAAATTTACTACTACTCAAGCAGTGCACGAGGCCTCACTCGATGACGAATCTACGTCAACAGAAACGGTGATAGATTGGTATAACTATTGCCGAGAGGTTTGTGCCGACAGAATCATGAATCATCCTGCGGGGCAAATAGGCGGACCAGGTACGACTGTTGAGATTGACGAGTCCAAGTTTGGCAAAACGAAGTACATCCGCGGTCGCTACATCGAAGGACAGTGGGTTTTCGGCGGCATCTGCCGCCAAACCAAAGCCTGCTACCTTGTTCCGGTAGGGCAAAGAGATAAAGACACACTCTTACCCATCATACGCACCCACATATTGCCGGGAACACGCGTGATGTGGGAGGCGTACGACTGCCTAAAAGACGAGGGCTACACTCATCTCACAGCCAACCCCAGCCTAAACTTCGTAGATCCAGACACAGGTGCGCACATCCAGCGCAGGAACTTCCAAAGATCTCTTCGAAAGCTATCTACAGGAATGGTTGTGGCGTCAGCACTATGGAGATGATCCTTTTGGAAACATTATCAAGCATATCGCCGACTTATATGAAGTACGCAAGGATGCGTAAATTGTTCCTCGTACCCCTGTGTGCACTGTTCGTGATCTGATCGCCACTTCATGGAGGAAAGAAACAAAATACACAGCTTCAACGCATGGGACTGAATTTGCGGAAGGAAATCAAGGGGGAAAAAAACGCGGAATGACAGGTTGAAGGTAGCAATAATTTTATTTCACTTTGTTTTCATTTACAAAATTAGTAAAATAATCGCTGACCCGATCAACAACTTATAGCTGTTGTGCCATCGACATGGTATCCGCATCGTCGCCGTCGTGAACCCATCTTTGGTTCGGATCGCCCTGGAGCTCGGCTGGGTCTATCAGGTTGGCATAATGTCGCATCGTCCAAAGCCCCGATCAAATATCAGAAATTTCGAGGAAAAGTTCATGCTGATATCTTCTGAGTCCCGCATGGTATCACTTCCATTGATCAGCAACGTCATGTCATGAAAGTTTGAACGTGCAGATGCCCGGTCTTCGGGGCTTTCCAATGCACTCCAGGTTAAAGAGTACTCCACTATTTTCCTTCCAGTGCCTGAACATGAATGTTGCCAAATACCATCACAGTGGTGCATTAAAAAATATGCCAAAAATTGCAATACAGAGCAAAAAGTATCTCTAAACAAATTAAAAGTAAACACTCAGCTTTAACTTTAGAGAGCCCTCCGATCCTTGACTCGAATAACTGCGTAGCCACCGGTGTGGTCCTGGCCACACCTAAATATGTGAAACCTGCTTTGGATAAAAACCGGCGAAAAATGCAGGAAAAAAATATTTTCCAAACCATCTTCCATCTAAACGCGAAAAGCGTCGACTGTAAACAGCTTTAGTCGATGATGGCCGTCTAGCGGCGTCGAGTCATAGAAAGTGCGCGAAAAATTAAAGCTCGTTTTGGTTTAGGTGTCCTGAATAAGTTAACCTGGCTTGAGCCTGCGATCCAATTGGAAACCAGTGCCTGGTCAGCGGTCAACTGTAAAAAAAAAGCTGGCCTCCATGAGCTAAAACCTTAAGCCCGCAATATCGTCTTGTGATACTGGTCAGTGGATACGTTGTTTTGACGGGTGTCAATTGACCATAACATGGATATCCAACATCCAAGATGTACGCTGTAAACTAGGTGGAGTATGGCTGCCATGTTGGGCACAAGTATACCAATATTTATTATTAGCGGAGCTCCGGAGGCCTGGAGGTCCAAAAGCCCACCATGTGGAGCCCCAAACTCATAGACACCTGTCAGTCGCTTTTCTCAATGTAATCATGACTAGCGGTATTGCTCGTGAGCGCGTACGCACGATGACGACGGAGTCGCCCAATAATTAATAATATCCTAATAATGATAATAATCAATGCTGGTATACTCGTGCCCAACATGGCGGCCGTGGCGGTCATAGATTATTAAAGTATCCGTGGAATCTTTTATTGGGGGCATACCTTTTGGAAAACGGTGGAAATGGCATTTCTGGTTGGGAGGGGGGGGGGGGNNNGGGGGGGGGGGGGGGGGGGGCGAATGGCAGACCCCTTAACTGCTTGCTACTAATTTTGTGTATCCGACAACTTGAAATCTTAATGACAGCTCTGGATTACCCATACTAATTGCAACTGATTGAATTATTCAATTTGTTTTAGAAAGAGACTCTGGAGACTGTTGATTCCCGTGGGTAAGTGTGACCCCATAAATATTTACTGATTATGATGCAATTATATCAGATATATGTCGATAGCCCCAGGTCATTTTGGAGACCTGTACGACTTTTCCTGTATTGGTTGCTTGCAACCACGTGATGAGACGGCCATGTTGGTGTACAATACAACAGAAAACCTTCTGAAGTTTTGCATAATAATATAGTAGAATTTAGTAGTAAAGGGGGTCACTTGGGTCCCTAACCAATCAGAACACGATGCATCTCATAAAAAATGGCCCCATGCCCAAATATACGCATAAAAGTAGTTGGGTGCACGCGCTGTGCACGTGCATTGATGTAAGGGTCTAAAAAAGGCTGGACAAGGACGTCATGGGTACAAAGGTCACCCTGGGGAGTTTTAGGCCCGAGCGGCCTCGAGATGAATTTAGGCCTGAGTGCCCTCGAGGTGAAGGGGTGACGTGACGACCGGACATGACGTCACGGGAAACCGGAAGGGACCGGAAAAGGTCACGGGAGGGTGTCACTGGTTACGTCCAACAGGAAGTGATGTCACCCCTACTCCGGGAATGAGCTGGAAAATGAATTTGTCAAACGATTTAATTAACGAACGACATATTTTTTACAAGCGGGAACGTGCGGGGGATCCGAGCGACCACCCCCGTCCCTGGCATCTAACTCTTGACCTCTTGTCTTACAAGTAGCGAATCTCCAAAAACATGTGTTGGGATCCACAGGTCCTATAAGTTTGGTGGCCGAGTCGTCATGTAAGGCCGTGAGGATGGGATGACCGGGTCTTTTTGAAAAAACCCGGTCTGAGGGGGATAGGGGTATCCCCCCAGAAGACCCCAGTGTCACGTGGGGCTAGGAGCAATCTGATTGATCGGCGCTGACTCAATAAATGGGATGGCCCACTCCGAGAGACTCCATAATCCAACATGGAGAGCTGGTTGGAAGTTCCCCCACCAGAACTGGAACACATGAACACCGTGACCAGATGAAACTGGTGGGGAAGGAGCTGAACAGCCTGTCTGTGTGTCCCTACAAGAGGTGCATCGCCATCCAGGAAACCAACCCACCATTCAGAGCCCGCCTTGGACTGTTCAATTTGCTCCATCTCATCGGGAACCGGTGGCTGTACCCTAGCCCCGGTGCCGCGAGCCATGGACATGCCCTCAGCGTTGACGACCCGGACCGTTTTCCACAGTGAACTGAACCGACCCAGCCCCACGTCAGACCCGGACCGTCCCTGGACAGGGCTCTTACAAGTTAAGAAAGTCATGCCCAACACTTACGCAAACTATTTACAGCGTCTTTTTATTGTACAAACAAAAAGTCAAGTGTGTCCCAAACGCCTCACACAGTTCATGTCCTGGGGAGGCCCGAAGTCCCGCACATCCATTGCACGAAATGATAGCATTCCAAGCGTGGGCAGTGATGTTGGATCGGATCGAGCTGATGCCCACAGGACGGCATGGTGGTCAATCTCATCATCTTATCGAACTTGGGGCAGGCATACCGTTCGAGATCAAAGTAGGGAATATTCAATTGGTGGAGAAGATCCCGCTCGTAATGGCCAGCCTTGAAGGCCACCCTCGGTCGTTCGGGCGTCTTGTGTCGCTCGTACAAGTCTTTGACATCCGAGGGAAGATGGAACAACGGTACGGCCTCTTCGCTTTCTTGGGCGTGAAATGGCAACCCGGTGATGTGGCGTTGCACGTACGAGACATACTTTCTATCAGCATAGATCAGTTGGTGCCAGACGTGAGGGTGAGCATAATGTTTCAAGCCATCATGTTGCCGGTCCAATCGCACCACCCAGCTCACGTGGGAGAAACATAGCGCTACCCTCCTCCTCCAGTGAAAGCTGAAGCCGTCGAGATCGATGATGAGAGATACGTTGTTTAAGAGGGTTTTGACGAGAATCCAACGCCCACTGAGACGTGGGTTAAAAAAGTCACCGTTTTTATCGACAAAAAATGACAGGTCAACACCCAAGAATGCGCACAGACAAAGTCAGTTTCCCCCGTAGTAGTCACATTCTCGGTCACCCACCTTGGGCGGGGGCTGCTTGAACTTCCTCCTCCATTGATCTTTAGGGACCCGGAACAGAGAATGGAGGATGCGAGGTCGTCGCTCATTCTCCGGGTAATGCGTTGCGGACCCAGGTGGGACGTGATGGTGGCCGGCTGATGTATTTGGTCAAGAAGAATCAAGGGGGCACGTTGGCCGAGTTCGTGGACACGTTCAGCCCCACGGACTTCGTCAAGAACGAGCCCTTGAAAAAGCGGGCGTCCAATTGCTGGACCCCGCCAACTTGGATGCGTGGTTCCCACACGGGGTTGTCTTGGTCTTGGACGATCTAATGGCCGAAGGAGGCAACGACAAGTGATTGTTGGATCTGTTCACCAAAGACTCGCATCATTGCGGCATCGCCGTCCTGTACCTGTGCTAAGACATGTTTCTGCCGGGCAAGTATGCCAAGACCATTTTGTGCAATGCGCATTACGTAGTGGCCTTCAAGAACCTGCAGGATCGATTGGGGGTACAGAACTTGCTGTTACAAGCGTTTCCCATGCATTGGCGAGATGTGATGGAAAGCTACGAACGCAAAACGCAATGGCGGTATGGCTACGTGATGTTCGATCTGCATCCGGTGTCTGACGAGTATTAAAGGAGCAGGGTGTCAAGCGAGTCCTATATTCCTATAAAATCCTATAAAATCCTATTTTTTCAGACTTGTCCTATAAAGTCCTATAAATTGAGGAAAAATCCTATATTTTCCTATATTTTAAACCTTCTTTCAAAAAAATATCAAGAAGAAATATTTCGAAAAATAAGTAAACGTTGTATTGGCGTTTAAAAT
>BLFK01000961.1:8776-31276 GCA_014634185.1 Astreopora myriophthalma | reverse complement strand
GCCGGGCCCGGGAACTGCACAAAGTGGCGTGCGTCCCACTCGGGCCTTGTGGACCTGAAGAGATATGATTCTTCGAAATCGCCCTGGCCCCGTACCAGGTGGTGATGGTGGTGTAGGCGGATCACAGCAACAGCATTGTTCACAAAGGCCCCGACCATGAGAAACAGCTCGTCTTGTTGATGCACAGCAGGTATTCGATGTACTCACGTCTTTGTCGGGGTACTATGGCAGGTCTTATTTCTGTCTCCAATGCGAGAAAGGTTTCAACACCGACGAGTTCCACCATCATGCTTGCCTGGGCCAGAAATGCTTTTTCTGCCATTAAACCAGTTGTGAGGAGTTCAAGTGTCATGGGCCAAGACCCCTTGTGAAAGTTGTGGCTGACGGTTCTTCGGGCTGACGTACCATCTCAGCCATCTCCTGTACACCGACAAGGGGGAGGCCAGCCAACCCTCCAAATGGGACAGTGTCTGTAGTACCGACAGGAAGTGCCCGGACTGTGGGCGTACCTTGAGCACTTATGTCCAGAAATGCATGCAATGGCGAAACTGGCGAAAAATCGCCAGCCTCTGGCGATTTGAATTGGATGCCAAAAATGGCCCCTTGGAGGCTGGCGATTTTGCCAAAAATCACCAGAATGTGGCGATATCCAGAATGTGGCAAAATATTCAAATTGGATGCCAAAAGTGGCCCCTTCAAAGTGGCCCCTTTAAACGTTTATCAAGTACAACTGAATCAAATATATGACAAAATGGCTTTACCTAACTGTCAAACAACATTTATCAAATATATCTGAACACAACGAATGGAAGTCGTTTCAGTTAAGCTTATGTATTTGTGCCATGTACTTCACAGGTTAAGTAAACATTTCCTTACTTTCGAAGTCGCTTGACGTACCAAAAGTAATGTGATGCGCTCAAATATCACACTAGCATCACTTCCTTTTGTATGGTTCATTTCTTTCAAAGACTTACAAAATGGAGAGAGCGAGAGTTCAAGCCAACCAACACCAAATTTCATGACCCACAGCTAGTCCACTAATTGCTCGAGGAGAGAACTACCAAGTCCTTGAAATCATAATAATTCCTTGCCATGGACACTCTAACTTTTGAGGTTCGATGGAGACCTTAACAGTCCTCATTGGTTACAATTCTCTTCACATTGGTTCCATAAAATTGTGAGGCAGCCTTAAATCAAAAGCCACTGCGAAAAGCATGGTTCCTGGCCAAAAGATGCTTTCACGATAACCAGTATGTGCCTTTCATTCTTTTTTGGTTCTCCACTATACACTTTATCTTCTTCCGTCGTTTTAAACTCTTCACTTTCCTCTCGCACTTACTTGTTTTCCTCTTTAGAGAAACGGTCCCCTAAAAGTAACGAAAGCCGAAATGTCTAGCAGCGTGCTTGCGCCATTTTGAAATGTGTGAATTCGCTTATTTCGCCTTATGTAAATCTCCGCGAAATGTCACTCGTGCCCAATACTTCACCGCATTTATTGAAAGCAAACATCGGATCAAAGTAATAACTTGTTTGTCTCTTTCATAAAACATATCCCATTCAAACTAATTCAGTATCTTTTCATCAACTAAATATTTAAAAAAGATAGTGTACATGTTTGTCTCGTTCTTCAAAAATGTGTCCCATTATTGCTTTAGGAGGTGGGGCCAGAAATTTAGAATGACATTAATCGTTTTTTCTTACATAGCGTAATTATCCAAAATCGACTATTTCAACATGGCCGCCGTGCCGATACCTTACACATATACAATATACAAGGCAATACGGACCATTTAATTATCTGAATGCATAGCCAAGAACCAACCTGGATTCCTCATAACATATTAAGTTGAACTGTCGCTATTCAAACAATGCCTACAAGCCTGGAAAATTGAGGTACCTATCTTCGATTTTGTGGTAAGAAAGTTGCCATGAACATTACGAAGATTAACATTTACTGATAATCGAATACAACTCGTTGGCCATTCGATTTGAATTGAGCAAGAAATTATTTATAAGTAGTAATTCCCGACCAAACACTCTTGTCTGGGACGAATTTCAAATCACAAGAGATTATCAGTTAAAGGTAAAAGCATTAAAAACAGATTAATGACACTTAAGTTACAGTAGCGTTGTCATTATCAGTATACTATTATACTACTGGAAACATTTTTATATTAATAGGAGTAACTGCAGAATACCCTGCCACTATTGTTAGCAATTGTTATTCAATGACATGCAAATAAGTGGCAGGGTATTCTGCAGTTAAGCCTATTAAATCATGTGTGGTTAACTATTTGGCAACTCATAGCCATTTCAAAAGGGACCCTTGCCATGTCGATTCAATTTGTCTTTACAAATTAGGTATTTCATTGAGTAATTGCCATTTCTGCCAAAACACGTTTTAAGAACCAGGCAAACATGCACATTATATTTTTTTTTATATGTGGTTGATGAAAAGATACAGAATTAGTTTTTGCCATTTTCACCAAAATCGCCACTTTCCAAAGGGCCCCTTTGCCATCTCATTTGAATTTTTGTTTACAGTTTGGCGATTTGGCAATTAAGCGCCATTTCTGCCATTTTCGCCAAAATCGCCACTTTCCAAAGGGCACCTTTGCCATCTCATTTGAATTTTTGTTTACAGTTTGGCGATTTTGGCGATTAAGCGCCATTTCTGCCATTTTCGCCAATGCGTGCATTTCTGGACATATCTCACCTTGAGCGGCCGTCAGGCCGTCCACGATCAACTCTGTGGCCATCAACCCTGTCCCTGTTGTAGGAAAGTGGTCAACCTCTGGCAGCACAAGTGCTTCATACAACCCGTGATGGAAGACAAGAAGAAGAAACAGAGTCAGCCCTGGGGTTATGCTGCTGCCTTTCTGGACGCCAATGTGCGGGACGATAACGACACCTCCGAGGGGGCATCACGCCGGCAGCCCTCTCTCCCACCGGCCTTCATGTTCTTTGACATCGAGGCCCACCAACACAGGGGACAGCACATGGCCAATCTGCTCTGTGCCGAGACGAGTCTGAACGAGCACACTTTTCTGCGCGGGTCTTGCATCCGCGATTTCTTGGTTTCTTTGTTTCGTCTCATGGAGCTGGACGTGTGGGATACCACCCGACCGTGGATCGTCGTGGCCCGCAATTTCCAGGGCTACATCGATGAACTTTACGCTAAACATTGTGCCCCCTAACAGATTGTCAGTGGCGCCAAACTCCTCAGCCTCAGTCTACCAGGCCACCGCATCAAGTTCATCGATTCATTGAATTTTTCCCCATGCTGTTGGCGGACTTTCCAAAAACCCTCATGTTGACGAAATTGAAGAAAGGCTTTTTCCCGCATTTCTTCAACATGCAGGAAAACCAACAACACGTGTGGTACATGCCACCCGAGGGGAGTTATGATCCGAACAGTATGAAAGCGAGTTGTCGCCGCGAGTTCCAGACCTGGTACACGCAACAATTCACCGTCCGATACATCTTACGGTTCCAGGATGAACTGTTGGCCTACTGCCAATCGGACATGCAGCTGTTGAAAAAGGGTTGCAAAAAAGGGTTGAAAAGGGGACTTTAAATCCATCTGTGGGTTCAATCCCATGGAACATTGCATCACCCTCCCCTCCGCCTGCAGCGTGGCCTATCGTCGGAATTGGATGCCCAAAGACACCATTGCTGTCGAACCCCTCCACGGTTGGGCACCCCCGCGTGGCAACCAATCCAAGGAAGCTCTGGAATGGTTCCACTGGTTGCAGTAAAACCGACCTCACCTCCTTCACGCCGACCATGGTGGAGAACAGACCATTGTGGTGGTAGTCATCGGCATCGCTTTGACCGCTACAATCCCACCGATGGCCAGATCTTCGAATTCTTTGGGAGTTTCTGGCACGGTTGTTCGGCGTGCTTCCCCGACCGCATGCAGCATCATGCCAAAATGGACGATGCGACCATCCACGACGCCCGCAAATGCACTTGTTAGCGTCCTCAGGTGAATGGACCGCTCAAAACAAAGACGACCCAGAGCTCCGTGCTTTCGTCGAGCAGTTGGAGTACAGTACCCCCCTCGATCCACGCGGGGCTTTCTTTGGGGGGTGCAACGAGGCCATCCAACTCTTGCGGAAGATGGAGGGCGACGAACAGATCCATTACGACGATTTTTGTTCGCTCTACCCCTCCGTCAACAACTACAAACGCTACCCTGTGGGGCACCCTGAGATCCGTCGTAACACAGACGCCACCACCGAGCAGGATAGAGTGGATTTACTTCATCGTACCTTTGGGTTGATGAAGTGCAAGGTGCTGCCGCCCCGCCAACTCTACCATCCAGTGCTGCCCTGTTGATCCCACGGCAAGCTGACCTATGCAGCTGCGTGAGGACCGACATGCCCAAACCTTTGCTGAAACGCTCGTTTGCCTACCCGTTTGCCCGTCACACAGACAAAGAACATGCCTTTGTGGGCACTTGGTGTACGCCCAAACCGGAGGAAGCGCTGGCTCACGGGTACCGTTTGCGGCATGTCTACGAGGTGTGGCATTTCGCCGAGTCTTCCATCAGCTCTTCAGGCCCTATGTCGACAGGTTCCTGAAGATCAAACAGGAGGCGTCCAATTGGTGCGCCGACGTTGGGGACGACAAAACCCAGGAGTATGCCAGGAGTACCTCGCCAACTACAGAGAACACGAAGGGATCCAGCTCGAGTACGGCAAGATCCAGAAGAACCTGGGGATGCGGCCTTTCACCAAGGGCATGCTGAATACCTTCTGGGGCAAGTTCGGCCAGCAGCCTAACAAGACCCAAGTCACCACCTGCAAGACGCCTGAGCAGTTCCTCGCCCTCTTCTTGGACGATGCCGGGCTCATCCACCGCCTCGAATTTGCCAGTACGGAGATGATCGACGTGTACCACTGTCACACGCTTGACACCGTGCCAGTGCAAACCATCATCAACATCTTCGTGGCGTCATTCACCACCTGTTGGGCACGTCTCAAGTTGTACCTAGAATGTCTCCATCCGTTGCGGGACCGGGCTCTCTACATGGATATGGATTCCGTCATCTATGTCTGCTCGGAGACTCTCAGGAACCTCCGCTACCCTGCGGCAACCACTTGGGGGATCTCATCAACGAGCTTGACAAGGGAGACTGGGCCAAATATTTCGCCTTCGGCGGGGGCCAAGAATTACGGGTACGGCACGTGGCAAGACCACGAGCAAAGCCAGAAGGTTCAGCCACAACAAACGCACCCAGGACATTGTGAATTTCCATTCCATGAAAACCTTGGCAATGGACGAGCTGATGGATCCTCTGGCTGCCCCGAATACCCTGGTCACCCACAACCCTCGCAAGATCAAAAACTTAGAAATTTGAAACATTTAATGGCTGTCAGTGGTTGCTAAAATGGACCCTCACCGCGTATTTCGGAACCGGCAACGCTTTGGTTGAAAAGATGGATAACGCTATAGTGTATTGTACGCGTCCTCCTTCCGGTTGAATTCCGTAAATCATGCAAAACGATTTGGAAGCCTGCCGTAAATATTGTCTTGTCTTTGTTCAGTAGCCGAATTTCTTTGGACGAATTCCTCAATCGTAGTTATCAAGATGGTTAGAGGAAATAATGTGTGGTTTGCGTGAAGTTTCAGCCGATAGAACTAACTCAGTTGTTGTTGTCCGTTATAATTTTCCTCAGTAATTCAGGTTTTGGCTGCTATGGGGACTAAATTTACTATCCATGTCACCCAGATATATTTCAGAAGAAGAAGATCTTCAGATTCCGACAAATACCATGCAACAAAATTTTCTGTTTATACATAAGGTTGACAAAACCACAAATCCAATACACAGTTATTCATTCTAAAATTGAAACAATCCTTTGATCTTCTCTAATTTTGATGCAAATGCCAGCGAGCTATTCGAAATTTTAGGTTGGAAAAATCTAGCTGGCCAGCAACAAATTGCCCTGGCCACAATGGTTTACAGGTGTGTTCAGGGGATAGCACCGGAATACCTGTGTTGTAAAATTACAAACCGTGAATCTGTTTATAGTTTAAGATACTCTGAAAGAAAGCTTAATGTTCCGTTTCTGCCGACAAATTATTATCGAAACAGCGTTAGCTATAGTGGTGCTACTGTCTGGAACAGCTAACCCCTCAAAGCAAGACAAGCAGAGTCTCTTGGGCTTTTCAAAAATCTGCTTAAAGACATACTATAGTGAGTACGGCATTCTTGGAAAGCAGCTTTAGAATAAATATGGTTTCATTCTATTGTAATTAGCCCGGACAAGCTGTCTGAATTGGCACAGGACCGTTGTGGTTGGAGGGAGCTTGTAGTCGCCTGCTCTGCAGCCGACCGATGATGATGATGATGATGAATCAGTTTAAAATTTTACTATTTGTAATTATATTTTAGTATTGTTTGTAATCTTAGCTGATGATTTTACCGTGCATAAATAATAAAATATCATATTTCCTTCGATTCGTTACCAACTTTCGGTTCACCTCGATCTACAAGATCGATAGATCGCCTATTGGATCGTTAAAGATCGGTGCAGACTGTCACAGGTCAGTAACACTAAAAAAAATCAAAATTAATTCGCGGATCGTTGGATTTCTGTCATATTTGAAACATATTAAAATGACTAAGCGATAGAGAAGAGATATCCAATATAAATGAAAGTGAATACATCTATATAGGTGATCGCATGATTTCCAGTGCATTTTGGAATAAATAAGCAAGAGTAAATTTTTTCAATGACTAACAATATGGCACGAATCCATAGGGCGAATGCAACTTGTGGTCTCAGAAAAAAAATACGAGTACTTCTTTATTCCAAATTGCACGAGAAAAATCATGTGATTGGTTATTAATAATATACATACAAGAAGATACAGGCAGCCCATGAACACACAGGACCACCAACGCCAAGATAAGGGGGCGTCTCCTTTGTCTACGCAATAACCATGCAGACAAAAGAAGAATTTATTGTCCGCCGTTTATGAATAGGGTGCGCTGTTTTGCCACTATTATCATCCACACTCCTTTGTAAAAGCTGCTACCAGCTGTTCAGTCAGTTGGGTTATGTAATATATTCCCTTGAAAGAACAAAGAAAACTGAGCCAACTGACAAGTAAAGAGTAAAAGAGTGTCCGTGGTGCCAAGAACATAGGCTCGCAAAGCGTGCATAACATTCTTGACGTGAAGCTTGAAAATACATGTTGCAAAATCTATTTGCGGTACAATACCACAAAGGTAAACAAGTATATCAGAAAAGTCCTCGAATTAAGGTATCAGTGTACCCCAAATGACCATCATACTTCGGCGCCGCTTTACGGTGGGACGTTTTACGCAAACCCTACAAAAGTATATATTTTCTGAAAGCTTAATAATTGTAGATTACGATGGTATATTCATTAACATAAAAAAAATTACGGTTTTGCAAATGTAGCGCGCTATTTCTCAAAGTACAGAGGTTCACTAATCAAGTTCGTTTCCGGTCGGATTTGAGCGGGAGAACGCGATTAATATCGCTATGTCTTCTTGACACCTTTCTCCAAAAAGCGGTGTCGGGAAATTTTGATTACTTGTCTGGTTTGTTTTTGACACGCAGTTAAACTTTGAGAGTTGAATAAAACATGCATTCTCTTCACTAAAACCGTCATAACTTTTGAAAGAAGCAAAAAATAAAAATTCCCCGACACCGTTTTTTAGAGAAAGGTGTCAAGAAGACATAGCGATATTAATCGCGTTCTCCCGCTCAAATCCGACCGGAAACGACCTTGATTAGTGAACCTCTGTACTTTGAGAAATAGCGCGCTATATTTGCAAAACCGTAATTTTTTTATGTTAATGAATATACCATCGTAATCTACAATTATTAAGCTTTCAGAAAATATATACTTTTGTAGGGTTTGCGTAAAACGTCCCACCGTAAAGCGGCGCCGAAGTATGATGGTCATTTGGGGTACACTGATACCTTAAATGGGATGAGCCGAAAAACCAGCGACAATTCTCTCCTTGGGACAAATACGGTCTCGGGCAAATATAAAGAGAAGCATAAAGAATACATTAGGCAGATATGATGGTGAAAATTTGTGTTGATTCGCAGCTATTATTTAAAATCATGCTTAACTTAAGATGATTCCCTACAACAGTTACTTATTTCTACAGAGACATGAGATACGTTATTAAATTTGTATTGCGTCCCGGTCGCTTGTAGAAGATTTTTTTAAAAGCGTATTTACTTTGCAAAAACAGTGTTTAACCTTAAGGCTTGCATGAATGTGACCTCACATTTTTTTGTAGAACTCTACGAAAGTTCAAAACAGCAAAATAAAACAAAACAAAAACGCCGCGCCTTGGCTCCGGGCAGTTTGATTTAATTTATCCTATTTTGATTTTTTGTCGAGATATGCAGTTTTTGTTTTTGCCACGCAAGGTTACTGAAATCGATGTAACTTTGGATAAGCACAAATTAACTTTCACTTGTTCTGATTGTCCGGAAAATTTGCATAATCCATAATGTAGTACAGCTGGAGGATGCACACAGCTTTCTTTGTTCCAGGAACAGCAAAATGGACGATCACTGCCTCCACTGGTCCATTGGGTGACTCTGTGGCCAGTGGCCAACGACCTGCAGTGGCCTTCCAAGTACGCAAAGAACGCTGGCCTCGACTGGACACGGATCTATGCCCCCACGCCCATCTCGCAGAGGGAGATGGTGGAGAGGCAGAACAGACTGGTGCTGAACGTCTTCGGCTGGGAGAAGGAGGAGGTCATCGTCCGCGACCTCTCATAGCAGCCGTCAGGAATCCGCAGGATCAACCCCCTACTTGTGGAGAAGGCAGGGAAATTTCACTACATCCTAGTGAAAGACCTCAACCACCTCCTGTACGACCAGAGGAAGTACCGAGAGCGCAAGCACTTCTGCGAGCGTTGTCTCCACAGCAGGGCGAATCTGCTGGAGTCCCAAATTGACTGCTGTGGCATTGGACAGACGGTGGTTTGTGTGGAGATGCCGAAGGAGAGCGAGAACACGTTCTCCTTCCAGCACCACCACCAAAAGCTCCCGGCCCTGTACCTAACCTACGCCGACTTTCAGGGTTTCACCACGAAGATCCAGGGGGCCGAGCTTGACCCTGGGCGATCCGACACCCGGAACACCGAAGAGCACGAGGCTTGAAGCTGGTGCTATGTTGTGGTTCACAGCAACGGTCGCACGGGGCTTCTCCGAGCGGGTTCTCGCACAGATGGCAGGCCGTGGCATCGTTGTGGGTGCACCAGTTGTCTGGAGTCATAGGCTCCGGATTCTGGTGGAGCGCTTTGACCTTCACTTCTTGTAAAGATTCTCACGCTTGATTACTCATGGTTGATAACCCCAAGACGTTCCTGGCTCACCGGCTGAGGAGGGGGAGAGGCCTCGGGGAGCACAGGGTACGGGGCCCTGGCGCCTGTTTCCTCTGGAGGATCATTGGGAATGGGACGTGTTTGCTTTATCATTCCCTGTCATCCCCACGGCCAGGGAACCTCTAATATACGAAAAAACCTTGACGGCGTAATCACCTAAGGAGTTTTCGAAAGAAAAGGTGGTGATCTCGCTGATCTCATAGTCGGCATGGAAGAAACCACCGGTAGCCATGTTTAGGCCTTCAGAGGGGAGGGATGTAATCACGAGGGAGGAGCCCACCCGATGAAAGGTTATAGCCTTTTTTTCAAGTTTTGGTTGTGGTATGTGCCAAATGCATCGCATTTAGTCGCATCGCATTTAGTCGCCACATCAGCGACAGGTGCCATTGCTGTGGGACCGTCGGGTTTCCAGAAACGTACCAGAAAGGTGTTCGGAATCTCTTCGGAGGTCAAGCTGAATGGTAAAAATGGTAAACCTTTCTTGAATAATGAAGGTGAGTTTGTGTGTTTTTGACCCCAACCCGGTGGAACCCACCTGCAGAGTGGGTGCTAGAAGGACCGAAGATGTTCACGCGGCGGAGCTCGAGCTCTACTTCGATTGGCAAGCCGTGGTTGTCTAGGGGATTTCCATGCTTATCGAGGACAAACCTTGAATACCCCAAGCGTCCGGTTCGTGAGAGGTTTGACCAGGGGGTGCTCGACGCGGTGGACCTCAAAGTCTCCAAATGAGTGGGAGCTGAGCCCGACCGTTGCGAGGAGGGTCATCGGGCCCCTGTCCACCAAGCTGCCCAACGTGAGCAGCTGGTCGAGGTGGATCTGGATCTTTTGGACGCTGTAGTCAACCGGGCGGTCACCCGAGTAGTAGCCTGTGGACAACCAGGCGCCGTCCTCACTGTCGTCCAGGCCCGGGAGGGATAGGAGGGTGTTGGTGATGTGCATATCCCCGCTGGTAGTGTCCCATGTGACCATCATTTAAGGACCCATTGAGGGTTATGGGGGCTGCACTGTCTTCGAAAAGGATTCTGAGCTGCTTAAAGCTGTAAAGCATGGGGGAGACGTTTAGGACGCCGACAGGATTCCTCCACAAAAGCTTTTCCTTGGCCCTGATGTTGTAGCAGCCCACGGTGTAGGCGGCATGCAGGTCGCCGCTGCGGTTGTCTAGGGCTTCGAAAACGTGGACTGTGTCTCAACTTTGCACCTTTGTCAGCAACAGGGAAATTTGAAGATTGGTACGCAAGGGTACTTAGTCATGGTTCAAGATGGGAAATCGCCTTGGTGGGCTCGCCCTAGGCAGGACTTTCCAAACGCCGACGCCTCAAAATTCCACGATGACTTCCGTCGTGAACCCCAACGGAACTCAGGCCCAACGGTCCCGGTGCCGGCAGTCCCGTTTGGTGACGGGCTTCCAGCGCCTCTGAAGGAGATGCTCACGAAGCTGGAGATCCTTATCATGGCGACGGACACCTGTCTTCTCGAACAGCCCGACCACCTTCCGCCAATCAGACTAGTGGGCCTCAACATGAGCTTCTGGCTGCAGCGGCTGATCTTTATGATCGGGTGTGCCAGCAAGGGATGCAGCATCAGTCCCAACATTCTCGTTGAAGACACCAGCGTTCGCCTAAGTTCACCTTTATCATGTGAGCTATTTTAAAATCGAACATTCCCAAACTTTGCCAGAAAAAAATCTAGATGAACTATCTCTAAAACGACTACTTCAGATTCCACTGGATTTTTATTTTGCGCAAACGGCGACAAAGTTTGCTCGGAGGCTCTGGGTTGAGCTTTCACGAGGTCAAAACAACACGTGACTTGAACGTCGCTTTGAAATAAATAAAAAGGTTAATCAATCCAGTGTCCATCGAAATTAAAAGAACAGTTGTTAGCATACAATTTGATATCAAAATTGCTCAATCACATCCGAAATTAAGTATTTTGTGGATTTTTGATTATTTACCACATATGACTGACTTCGTAAAGGCAAAATTACGGAAAAATACAGCGAGCAAAATCGCTCCTTGGTACGTAGCGTATTGCTATTTAAAGCTTACCCAACAGAAAGCAAGGTTTCTACTTGAAATATATCCCCAAAAAAATTTGGGGCTATTCAAACCACGACATTTTAGAACAACCCAAACAAGGGACACAAAGGTCAAGACACGCAATGCCACGTCACGCATCGACAAGCGTGAATTAGTTTAATCTGAACAATACGGCTTTAAAGTAATGTTTAAAAACGAGCAGCAGTGTTTTATCGGGTATAAAGCACGAGGCGTATAATGGATCACTTTATGCTAAAACTCTTCTCACCTGCGAACATAAAACACGCTTTGAGCAATATTGTTTTTTCGCGGCGCTATTTTGGAAAAAAAAAAGTTGAAGTCGGTTAATTTGCCACTTCCAAAATTCAAATTAACTCATCTGTCGTTCTTTTCATTTCAAATTTGTTCGTTGAAGACAATTTTATCATGTTTTTTTAAGCTTAGAAAGCCTCAGTAAATTGTCTCCTGGGAATTAAGGTAGAGGAACAAAACGCGCGTCTCAGATACCTGTGAAATAAAGAGAAACTCCTCTCCACTTTGATCTGATCCCCGCTTGAGCTGCTCCTCCCCGGAGTGAGAATGTGTGACAAGCCGGAATTCGGAATGGGGCCACTTGTCCAATGCATGCCGGATTCGTCATGTGTTGTTTTGACCTCGTTAAAGCTCAACCCAGAGCAAACTTTGTCGCCGTTTGCGCAAAATAAAAATCCAATCGAACCTAAGATAATAGTTCACCTAGATCTTTTTTCTGGCAAAGTTTGGGAAATTTCGATTTTTTTCGTATTGCACACCCCCAGGCGATATTTAGTGACAGCCGCTCTTAAATAACGACTTCAATAATCAAATCAATGTTTGATAGAGGCTTATCTGCAAAATTGATAATTCTCCAGGAAAACGTTTGCTAGGAAAATCTTTTTCATTTTTTGGATGTTTTGTTAGTTTCTTTCTGTCTTTTTTACCTATTCCAATTTTTTTATCTGGGATGGAGGTGGAGGTGGAGGAGGAGCATAAGAATTCTGTATTCCCACCATCTCCGCCATCTCTCTTTTGTATTTGAATTCCTTTTCCTAAAACTTTCCTTACAAGATTCATGGCTAATGGAATACCTAACGATGCCAATAATCCAAGAATTCTTCCTTTCTGTACTCTGTATCCTTTTTCCTTTAAAGCATTTGAAATAATTTTCTTTTGATCTGGTGTAAGTTGTTTAACCATTTGATATGATTGAGCATGCTCTGATTTTAATCTGGTTCCAAATTTCAAAGCTTTAACCAGTCTTTTCAATTTTTTTTTCCGACTGTGTTTAAGAGTCACTGACTGTAAATATCAAAAATCCGATGACAGAAGCGAAATTTCGAATTTCATTTTATTTCATCTGAAATAACCCTATGGTGAACTATTTTCCAAAATCATGTTGAAGTTGTTAAGAACAACGCAACATTTTAGGCAAGAGAGCTACGAGATCAACGTTCCAACAGGTCTGGTACATTTCTTGATTATTGCTGGAAACAACTTGGTGACTTTGGTGTAGAGGGCGTGCGGGCTGCATGACAGCTATCTGAGGCGATCACGGCCAGTTGTCAAAATAAGCTAAAATGCCCTGCACAGTTTTTCATCTGGACGCGTCGCTAATTACGGGCAAAATACGCCACTTTCACAGCGGTAATTATGAAGATTGGGCTTACAATTATTTATCTAATTCTTAGCAAAGCGTATGCTAGGAAAGTTATGGACTTAAGAAATTGGTCCTAATTTGAGTTTGAAGTTTATTCCTCGAAAGTCGGTATGTGTAACGACTCAGCAAGTTCATTAAAAGTACTACATACATGATTTTTTACATCTTAAGACAGATAATAGAATAGTTTACTGATGTCGGAAGTAGGAAATCTAGCATATGTGGCATTGATGTGTACGAGCTTTCTAAAGATGCACTATTTTTCTCTTTTTCCTGGGAGTGAAAATGAGCGTCGAACGGTGTTTTCGACTTTTCTAATTTTTGGAAAACAAAAAAGGGACCGCACTTTTGAACCTGATTTTCGAAACTAGTTCACCATAGGGTTATTTTAGATGAAATAAAATGAAATTCGAAATTTCGCTTCTGTTACCCCACTGTTGAATTGCTTTTCTTATCTGTTGTAGATATTTTTATGTAAGTCCCAGTTCCGTTTGCAATTGATTTTTTAATTTCATTAATTTGCCTCTTTGTAAAATTAATATTATGGTTACCTCGAAGAGTTTCATTTTTAAGGCGCAATACCACATCTTGATTATCTTTAAAAGCTTTCTGTAGTTTTTCCAGTTGACCTTCTGTTAAATTTAAGTTGTGTTTATAATATGTTGTCATTTTATTATAAATACAAAAAAATCACTTTTTATACCATCACCAATTCACCATCAACTGTATCGAAAACAATCTCCTCTTCATGTAAAACACCTGCATAAATTATGTAATCTTCAGTATCTGCCGCTTCATTTAGCCTACAATGAAAGACTGGATGTTTTGGTTCATCTATGAGGTTCAATTTATTTTCCTTTCGATCAAAATAAATTACTGGATATAACTTTTCAAAATTGGATCAGTGAAGCTGAACACCGGTATTACAATCATCTTTACAATATCTATAATTTATTAGATCCTGTAAAATCTTTTTGGTCCCCATCAATATTAAAGGTTTCAAATATGCATGGATTAAATTGTTTTTACTTTCTTTTAAATATTTCCATCTTTTCGATTTAAGGAAAACCATTAACCATAATTTGTCCTCTGATGTAAATCGAAGCATAGGTACTCATAATTCAAATCTTCTTACCACCACTTGTCTGTTTGTTCCATCATTTTGCAATGCTAATTCAGCACCATTTTGTAAAGTTACTTCAAATTCTAAAGCCATTGGAGGAAGCAGTTTATCAACAAGTTCTTCAAATACGGAATATCTGTTAAATGAAATTAATGTTTCAACCAGTTTTTCTGGATTACCAGCTTCTGCTGATTGTTTTGTTAATAGTTATCTTTCTTTTATCCCTAGATCCCTATCTCCTACTGTAGTTCACATATTTGTGTCGAAATACCAAAATTGGTATTTTGCAGTACGTCTTGAGTAATCATCAGAAAATTCAAGGAGACTTTTTATGAAGATGATTTTGTGACTGTGATCCACATGATAAACAGGCTTTTCAAGTGCATATATGAGACAATTACTTAAATTGTCCAGGAAGTGTGAGGATCATTCCTTCAATTCATAATTAGGCTTACCACTTGTTTTTACATCTAGTTTATTTATTAATGAGAAAGAGCCATTGATTGTCCATGATTCTACATCTGCTGTTATACTTGCTCCAGTCGCAGTTGCTTCAAGTGTGTAACTTACTCGAAAAGATGCATTATACCAATCAAACCGATTATTCGTGTCTGTTACTGTGAATTCATAGCCAGATTTCACTTTTTCTTGGTAGTGTTATTGGTGGGTTTAGGTCAAATTTTAGACTTTGTCTTTTCAAGATTTTTTGGAAAATATTTTCCTTAATTTTCTGAGACAAGATTGTTAAGCACTGGAATGTTAAGCGTTGTGAACCTGTCTTGTCTAATTAAAGGAACTTGTTTAGGAGTACTAAGCGCCTTTGCAATTTTATCTCATGCCGCTCTTAGGCTTTGGAGCCTATTTTTTTACCATTTGCATTCCTTTTTCACCTGCTTTTTTCAAAATTAAGTGGCTATTAAGTATCTATTTATTAAACGAGTTCCTTTATGCCTATACATCTATGCCCCATAATTTGGGTCATAATACTTCGTCCATTCACTTATATGCACGTTTTATTATATTACCTTTTTTCCATTATTTTCTTTTATAACAATGCATATCGCCATATCTGGGTCATTCATGTCCAAAATGTTATTTCTTTCATCGGTCACATATATTGTAATGGAATGAATATGATTTTTCTTCACAGGAAACCATTTTAATCTTTTTTGGTTCCTTTTCAAATGGATAACTAAAAGTAAGATTTGCTGTTGATAATGCTATATTACAAGAGATCCTACGTTATTCACCTCCTTTGTTATGTTTGGAATATTATCGGAATATTATAGCAGTTTCATTTAATTAAAGCCTAATATGGCAGCAGATTTGCCCTCTGTTAGATCCACTTCAAAATTTGTATGGAGGAATACAACTGTTCTTTATATTGTTGTGTCAAAATAGAGACTAATAATATTGCCACTATCTTAATGCGCTGTTACACCAGGCAATTTCTCTTGCAACTTGTCTCGCAATTTTGTTGCCCTGAAAGTTCCCAAGCTGCGAGACAAGTTGCTCGGTGTTACACTAGGCAACGTTTCGTGCAGCTTGTCTCGCTTTTAATGATCACATGAAGTCAAAGGGTCATTTTCATTGGTTGATGCCGCAAAAGGTTGCGACACAAGTAGCAGGGTAGATGATACACTGCGCAATGTGGGAAAATTCCTTGCAACGTTGCGAGACGCCTTGCGGAAAGTAGAACTCACTTCTACTTTTCGGAACGATTGCGGCAACTAAAAAATAGCGAGAAATGCGTTTGGCTGGATATGTTATCGGATAATTTGGTGGAACGATTTTTTTGTAACTGATTACATTATTGTAATTTTGTAATTGTGTATAGTCTTAATGATATAATTGTACATATATGCATAAATATTCTTATTCTATTTTTCGCTCGTGACTCCATCAGCACTTTAGCTGTTAAAGGACTCTACTTTAGCTGTTTAACTATTTTTTTGTGAATAAATGGTATTGATTGATTGATTCACCCATTTCATAATTTTGGTGCAGCTCTTTCATCTTCATCTTCTCCTGGTGGTTGATATTCATGATTATCCGGTTCAGAATTATAAAATGGGTAATTTCGGTCAAATTCATCCAATTCATAATTTGGTACTGAAATCATCAATTACTTTATAAATGGTAGAAATTTCTCAGTGATTTATCTATTACAAACATATTTCAAAGTGCCAAAAATGTTCACGATAATTGCAGTTATTTCTGTATGTTTAAATTTCTTCCTTGTGAAAATAAAATCAATTGCGGATGAATTGAGTGTTTAAAGGGAATTACTGGAAAAATCCAGCAATGAACCTCATTCATTTCATTTTTGTACTATGATAAAGGAAAGAAAAAATGCCAAAAATTTTAATGATCTTATTAAATAAAACATGGGTTACATTAATGGAAAAACTGCTGAATATCATAAACATACACAAGTTTTTAGTGGAAAACAAGGTCCACCTGGTCCGCCTGGTCCTCAAGAAATTGGTTTTACCTTCACATCGACCAAAGATTGCTACATACAACAGAAAGGCCCGACAAAGTTAAAAGAGGGGTCTGCCAATAATGCCGCTGTAACAAAACATCAAATGGGTGTTGTATTATCAGCAAAATAGGACAATCTTGCAAATCAACATAGTAGTTAATAATTTTAATAGCAAAAAATTAATAAAACTAACAGATCCTACTAACTCTGGTGATGCTGTTAATTTGAATCATTTTGTAAAAAAGTACTTTTACATATTTAAATGATAAAGCAACAGAATACTTGGATATGGTTGTTTGGGAGATAAAAGGTTTGAAAGCAGGTTTGACTATTCTTTGGTTTGAGGTTGGATTCTTTATGGGTATGGGTATCGGCCCATGTATTGGCCCATGTTTTTAATTTAAAAAATTTTCTTAACTTTAAGGTACTTTTCATTACTTATCCTTCTTTGGAGTGACTCTAAACTCAAATTTTTCCGAAGGAGTCCATATAATCATATGAACATACTCCTTTCTACGAATTGATATATGAAATGAATCATATATTGAACTGCGGATATGAAATCAAGTGAAGCTATGATCCTCGCAGTTTTGAACGCAATTTGAGAAATGGCGTAGAGAAGCCTGAAAATTTTCAGGACTTCAACGGGGTTTGGACACGTGACCTCGCGATGCTGGTGCGACGCTCTAACCAACTTAGTTATAAAGCCACTTTGTTGACAATTTTACAAATCTGAAGCCATGAAAAAACGCTGTTTCAAAGTGTGAAACTGTGTTTTTAATAGTCCTATTTCGTGGAGAAGAGTATCAGGCTATAGACGTCGACGTAAAAATTTGAAATTAAAAACTATACGTTTTGAGCTCTTTGTACACTTGGATGCCAGAAACGCCGCCTTCCAATTAATAGTTTGGCTTTAAGGCAGCGACATTGAATTTCAACTACACTACACATCAGACAAATACAATCCGTCAGGTTTATTTTGGTTTTCTTCGGCCTCGCACCAGTGACAGGCGTGAACACAATTGGAAGTACAACAACATCTACAGCAAACGCCGATCTACGTTACAGAAATGTGACTCCGCCGAATACGAAAAACCCGTGCGGTAAAAACTGGAAAAGTATCCCCCGAGCCAATGCATTGGCACAAACCCCTTGGGGATTAATCTAGTCAGAAAACTAAGAAAATAAATAACTCAAAAAGAATTTCCAAAAAACTAGCTGAGAGATGACTGATCCAGGCCTAGAATGCCTCACCACGTGACAGACTGGAAATTTTGAGACGGCATAAAACTCATCATGCAATACATACAGTCGTACCCAGGCCCCTGTGTTCCCGTGCCGTAGAAATACTAATTTCTGTCTAATTCGTACACTCAAACGCCAGAAATTACGTATTTCAACTACACTAGACATCAGACAAATACAATCTATTAGTTTTATTTTGCTTTTCTTCGGCCTCGTACCAGTGCCAGGCGTGAACAACCTAGACGACAAAGAAAGGGCTCGACAGCATAAGATAGGAACCAAGTAACAACGCATTACGTTACAAACCTAGACATGGAAAGTGCAAGCCTGACTTCTGTGCTATCCCTAGCATAACCGTTATTAGCTGTTGCGGTCTTCCATCGACCGTGTCTCTGAAAAGCCCTATTAGGCATGCCGGAATTGGCCTCTGCAGATGCTCACCCTGACCTAAACGAATAAGTACCGAATACATCGGGTTTGGGAAAAAAATCTCGCAGTGTCTTGCGCAAGTTGTCTATAAAGGTGCGACAACTAATTGGTTTGTTTCTAGAGGACAACTTGTACGACTTTTTCGTCTTGATCAATTGCCTGAAAATAAATTCCCCTGAAAAAGGATCAGTATCAAACCGAGATAAATATTCTTTTAAGATGCCAAGGATCCTTTTGGACGCCTTCCTGAAAGCCACAACCCGTGAACTATCTGTACGGGAAACCAACCCGGCACATTCATGGGCCCATTTAATTCCATAAACTAGAAATGCGTGACTCGCAAAACCTCGCGAAGCCAGGGCTGTCGCGGATTATTTTTTGTTCGTTGTGTGACATTTAGATTAGCGTTACATATTTTGAACATTTTTCTTAGCACGTGGACAGATCACGCGGTTGACACGTGATCACGTGAACATTGAACATGCTGTTGTTTTGTTGAAGGAGAATATGTGTTTTTTTGTATGGAGTGTGGTTGTAGAGTTCGGTGTTGAAACCCGTTCGCTTGCTGGAAATCTGTATTTTTGGTGGAACATTAAAGAAGATAGATAAAATTCATGACAAGGGCTGGGTGGGCAGTTAATTTGGAGTGTAAAAATGTGTTGTCTTTGCTGAGCCAAGCGATGTTGTCTATGCACTGTGGTTTCCTGATGTCTCCTTCTTCTTCGCTGCTCGCGCTGAATCTGAAGTCGCCTTTCACGTTGTTCAGGAGTTTCGTTGTTTAATCTCCTTCGGCGAGTATGTCTTGTCCCTTGTGCGTGCTCCTGTGGTTCACTTGCATAAGAATTTGGTCGTGTTTGACCAATACTAAACATTTTTCACTCCTCGATGAAATTACACGTTCAGCCTCAATGAATAAACATGAGAGTGCGCCATTGTGAGGCAGCGGTTGCTGCCTAGCAACCTTCCCTTTGTCTGACGTCATTCATACTTTGTTTGCGAACTGTTGCCAGGCAACAGCACGGACACCTTTAGCGATATATATATATATATATAAATATTTTTTCCGCTCGAATTCGCACGGCTTAGCTCCCGAGCGCGGGCCTTCGGCCCGACAAATTTATTAACCTCGCTTCGCGAGGAAAAAGCTACATCAATAGAACTGCAAGCGCTAGTGGATTATAATTACTGATCCTCATAAAATCGTATTGTTTTCTCCTTGCATTACATCTACGTTTTCAGCCTGAGAAGAGATACATATTCAGTCTAATCCAAGTTGCTGAGGAAAACGGAGGCGGCCCTTTTTGTTAGCAGGGAAATTACCAGGGGTAATCCTGAACGAGCTAAAACGCTTAATACTGCAGTGCGCTGACTACACTGCAATATTTTTAATATTGCAGCTTGCTTGCGGCAATATTTTTAATATTGCAGCTGGCCATGGCTTGCTGTAAACCGCTTTGGTATTACCTGTTACTGTTTTCGCCCAGTAATTTTTTTAGTGAAAATTCTCGGATGCCATACTCTAGACCTCAACTTAGATTCCTAAAATAAATAAATAGACCACAAGAGGTTCTGTTCAGGGAGACGTACTTGAACGCAAACATGTTTAAATTTTACTGAATGCACACCTTACAGTGACAAAGTTTCTTACTTATATGAAATAACAATCTTTGTACTATTAGTACTAATTACAACTGACTGATTATAATCTTCGTTCTGCTTTTCCTCAACTACTTTTTCCCCTAACCCCATTTCTACTTTTTGTTCAACATCATTGTTAATCAGGTTTTCCTCTTTTTCCTTCGCATCAATTTCAACCTTCTTAGGAATCGTTCCCTGTAAGATTTCACTTGCTTTTCTTTTAAGCGTTGACGAGGTACATTTATACTCCCTACCTCCATTAGATGATCGGTGACCAGTGGTTTCTACAATAACTTGTTCTGGCCCTCCACCTTCGTACAATCGAGTGGCACAACTTCGCCGAAGTGAATGACTTGGGAAATGCCCCTCAAATCCTGTTTTTCGCATGATATTCTTTACTGCGTTCCCTATCACTCATTCATATCACAATTCTACTCGTTATTTAGATTTAAGATTGTGAATTGCGCCATAAAAAGCAGTCTGGCAAAGTCCCCCAACAAAGTGTTGTAAAGCGCATTTGAATATGTTCATAGAAAATGAGCTATATAAATGCGATATCATTATCATTAAAGTTTCTCTTCCCATCGCTTTATTATCATTATAATATACCACACATCCCCTTTTGGTTTTGGTAGTGCCCGCAAATAAAATGCGTTGTCACTGATTTCCTTTGGCACGTGAGACAAGTATTTCTTATACAGCTCAACTGGGCAACGCTCTACATTTGTTAAATTCTTGTATGCCCGAAGAACTTTTCTTTTGATACGCAAATGGCACAATCCCCCTTTATTAGTTTTACTAATATCTTCCATATACTGTAAGAATTCATGATCCGATTCGTCCGGTTGTAAAGATAACTGTGAATTTTTAAACCTCAAATTCCTGTTCCTGCCCAGCCCTCAGAGCAAACTGAAATACCAAAAACCCAGACCAAAGTATAGCAAAGTAGCTCCCCGTTCTCGCTGCCTAAGAACCCGTTTTCCCACAAATAGTTTTCTTGTTCCTCCGTAATAAAATTAGCCTTGTTGACAACTATACCTATTCCTTGTCCGGCTTGTTCTTTCATTTGAAAATTCAAAGCAGAATTCAAACTTCTAAATGAACAACCTGTTTTGTCAATCAAAGTTACATTTCGCTTACATTTCACACATAAAAACGTTTGAATGCTACCTATCATTTCTATAAAGTCTTTCCTCGATACTCTTGTCCGTCTTCTTTTCTAACTTCAGCAACAAATCGGACCAAGGCAAAATCCAACTGCTCGTCAGACATTTCATTTAGATTCTCTTCTATCAACGGTTCGCCACTGTAGCTCAGTTTAACTACCGCCTCATTTCTCTCAACCCTCCACTGATTTCGACGACTTGCGTCCGATACCCAACTTTCTTCAAACTTCTAGCACTCAAAAGATGTAATTGGTCTTCTGAATCTGTGCTCTTCTGAAGAAGGAAAAAAAACAAGGAAAGTGTTTTCTTAGTCGTTTAAAAATGACCGAAACAATAAAGTTAGAGGATTTAGAGATATTACCTTCAATAACATCAGCGTTCTCCGACCTCTGGCTCTGCGTTATGAAAATTGCAGATTCATCTTCCGAAGAATCTTACATCGAGCTTCGAAACAGGTAGTTGTACGCCACGTTATGCTTTGCAACAAAACTCGAAATGACCAAAAACAATGCGTTATATACTATGCAAATATTTTTCGTCATTTACATGAAATTCCGTTCACACATACATGAGAAAGAAGAAAAGTCTCTTGACAGGTATGGAAAGTTACATCATACTTACAAGGTGTTGACAATGACTGACGGTCTCTAGTTGACTCGTTTGGAGAGCACAAAGATTTATTATTCCTCGCGAAGCGAGGGCCGAAGGCCCTCGCGTAGCGAGGTTAATAAATTTGTCGGGCCGAAGGCCCGCGCTCGGGAGCTAAGCCGTGCGAATTCGAGCGGAAAAAATATATATATATATATATATATATTTTTTTTTTTAGAGTCTAATCCCAAATTGAAAGAGCTTTTTCCTAAAAACTCTATCATTCCATCGTACCGAAGATCCAAAAATCTCAAAGAAATCTTAGCACCCTCCAAGTTTCCATCTGCTACCTCACAAAACACCAATTCTTGTGCGGCAGGCTGTTTTAAATGTAATAAAAACAGATGCGATCTGTGTAAAAATTATTTTGTCGAGTCTAGAGTTTTCAGTAGCTTCAAAACAGGAAAATCTTATACAATTAGATCTAATTTAACTTGTGATTCCAAAAATGTAATTTATTTGGTCTCTTGCAAAAAATGCCAACTTCAGTACATTGGGTCAACTACAACAGAATTCAAAGTGAGATTTAGAAACCATAAATCATCTATGCTCACAAATAAGAAATCTTGTGAAGTAGCGGTTCACTTCAATAGCACACCACATTCGCTTCAAGATTTTTCTTTTCAATGCATTGACCAAATCAACCAAGATTGTG
>BLFK01000956.1:10903-16703 GCA_014634185.1 Astreopora myriophthalma | reverse complement strand
GAAAAGCAGAGCACGTGATCTATATCGTTGATCTCCGAGGGTAAAATCAACTGTTACGCGCGTCGCGGAAAAAACAGTCTACCTGTTTCGGTAGTAAGTGTTCAATGTAGCAAATACATTATTTTCTTATCACACCTACCGGTTGACATGTTTCTGGTTTAATGACAGTCTTCGAGCAGAATGCATGTTTCTGGAAACAATCACATTTACAACATTTATATTATTGTTGGATAACAAGCAATACTACACTGTAACAACAGTCATGTTTGATGTCGTCTTACTTAGACAGCGTTTACACGGATCCAGTTTCAAATTGTCACAGTTTCACGGGTTCACCGTTTACACGACAGATGAAGCCATATCATTTTCAAAACACTCCACTTTTATCAGCATTTTCAAAATGACCCAGTTTCGGTAGCAATGGTC
The DNA here is from genome assembly GCA_014634185.1 of Astreopora myriophthalma. NCBI lineage: Eukaryota > Metazoa > Cnidaria > Anthozoa > Scleractinia > Acroporidae > Astreopora > Astreopora myriophthalma. The sequence goes on along the minus strand of BLFK01000956.1, from coordinate 16,277 downwards.
TTGATCAGCATCGTGTAAACGGAATGTGAAACTGCATCCTCAAAAACGATGCAGTTACAACTGAAACTGTGTGCATGTAAATGCTGTCTTACTGTCCTGTCTGAATGTTTGGTACCAGTCAACCTTTGTTAGCTTGTGGGATGGGATGACACATTAGCACCCGGGCTAAGAAGTGAACAAAAGCCAAGGCAGTAATGATTCTTTGTTTTCATGCTTTAGGCCAACAGTTAGGAGAAAAATCTCACTTTGTCTTTCCTTGCTTGTCCTGTTCCATTCTGAGAGGCAATTCTGAGACAACAAGTATTAATGTTATTAAGCTCAGCTTCTATTACTGCCTTGGTTGAAAAACAGTCATGAAACAAAGCTGAAACAAGAAGCATGTGCCAGTGTAATGCTAACCTCTGAAATTGTGGAGTCTCCTTCCTGGGGCTTGTGTATTCGTTAAGTTCTCTTATCGCCTTTCGATACGGGTCTCGATAGTTGAGTTCTGGATGAAAGATAAAACATTCATGGATACAATACTACGATTCTCAGTTGAGTAAGGCACGGAGGAAGTTTGGTGGTAAAGTTTTGACGTTCAAATTACCATATTGTCCAGGGCAACTTGCTATGTTTCCAACGGTAACTTTTCATATTTTGACGTCATTCAGTGATTGGCCTGCTTTGTCACTGAATAATGTCAAAATCTGCAAAGTTACCATTGGAAACATAGCAAGTTGCCCTTGACAACATGGTAATTTGAATGTCAAAACTTTACCACCAAACTGCCTTCGTGCCTTACTCAAATGAGAATCGTAGTAACAATAGATGTAGGACAGAGACAGACACCACTCTTCTGAACAAAGAGGTTTCCTCTAAGTCCCTTGAATGACTTAAAGCCAAAGGGTGCTTTCGATTGGGAAATCCGGATTTAGATCTTAAAATCTGGATTTTTGGATTTCCAATTGAACACAAAATCCGAAAATGGATTTCACAACGGATTTTGTTAATTGAAATCCATGCCGGGGAAGGAGTTCAATTAATGAAATCTGTGGCAAAATCTGTTTTCGGATTTTCTGTTTGATTGGAAATCCAAAAGATCTGGATTTTAAGATCTACATCCAGATTTCCCAATCGAAAGCACCCAAAGATTCATTCATAGAAATCCACTCACGTGCTTATCATGAATCCTGTAATCTGATTGGCTTGCTACTGGCTATCTATTGTGTGATAGATAGTGAACAGCAAAAACGCCGGTGTTTTGAACAAAAACAAAGCAATTGTGACTTCTTCAAATCTTAAAATCAAGAAAAACTGTAATGGAATTGAAGGTAGTATGTGAGTGGATTTCCATTATTACATAAATTTGGGCAATGTCCACAGGTTAATTTTAATTAAATTATAGATCTCTCCTACCAAGCTTTAATAATTAATTAATTTGGGGTAGTCTCTACAAATTAATAGTTTGTTTTAATCAACTGATATATATAAAAACCAAAATAAAAAACGAACAAACAAGCAAGCAAACAAAGGAAGGTTTTTTCACCTGGGGCTGATGGCTGCACATCAATCTGTGATACTGGAAGAGCAGGAGCCCGGACTGGACTATCTGGAATGACTTGGGCTCTTGTCATTCCTGCATCATGCTGCAAAAAAAATCAATGGAACCCATCAATTCACTTAATAAAGTGAGTGCAAGAGAGAGAAACTAACAACAGAATGAACCTTTGTCTGGTACATTTTTTATAATTTTGTTAGCAACTTTTTGCCCATTTTAAAAGTTCAAAAGAACCTTAAATTTTCTGACTTAGAAAAACCTACCTCACTATTTCTTGGCCTCTTAGGAGGTGTAACCTGGAGAAATGTTCAGGGTATGGAAATTAATAAAGTGAAATAACATTTGAATTTTGGTTAAAAATGTAATGAACCACAGAATCTATAATTTACTTGTCGCTTTATAATGGCTACTTTAAACATTTCTGAGAACAAAAAATCTGCAGGTACCATTCTCCTAGATCAATGGTCATTCCAGTAAAAAGAGGACAAACTTTTACTTTAAAAAGAGTTTAAACTTGTCTTTTGAAAGAAAAACGGGGATGTAATTTTCTACAAGGAACTTGAAGCCTTGAAAACCTTTTACATCACAGCTGCATGCCATTGGATTACAAGCATATGGTACCCCCCAATCTTCTGAGCAGACAGTTATAAAAAACATTTACACTCACATCATGGTGTGGGGCAGCAGATGGAGGCTGAAAAAACATTGTTAAAGGAAATTCAATCAGTTAAAAACTATCAGCCTTTATATTGAAATTAACAGCAATCTGTATTCTTTGTTCCATGGGACCAATGTTGTACGAGACTACACAATGGTGTGGTCAATAGTTTTATTGACTGAGTATTGAGCTAATCTTCACACGTTTATACAAGATGCAATAATTTGCCTTTTTAGTGAAATGATTTTGAGGCACAGACAAAACTTGAAAAACCTTCTAACCTTCCTGTAGGAACGCCTTCGTGGATGAGAAAAATCCTAAAAGCAACAGAGTAGCCATAAGTGATTTGTCTGACTTTGAATATCTGTATTTACCCACTCTGCAGTTGTTCAATGATCAAAATAATAACTTTATCCAAGTCAATATCTATTATTTCGAATGTACTTAAGGTTTTCTCATAACCTCAAACATAGCTACATGTGATAGGCCATTTCCAAGTTTACTTCAGCCTCTTTTTCAAAGCAAGTCTAAGTGCGAACGTTTTGTGATGGTCATTAGTTTTACTTTGCATATGAATGAAAACTGATTTTAATAAGAGACTTAGCACTTAGACTCACTTTGAACAATGGGCTGAAGTCAACTCGGAAATGGCCTATTGCATGTGCGTGTGTGTGTACATATTCTAGGACACATGTGTCTGATCTGTGGCCAGTGTCTCATTTCATGAATGTCACAAAAACTTTTCAAACACTGAAAGTCACTTTTAAAACTGTAACCTGCTTATCAGGGTTGTCCCTAACAGCCGGCAGCCGGCAGAATTAACCGGCTACTTGGGCTGTTTTTGCCGGCTACTTGTTTCGATTTCTTGTTATCTTAACCGGCGTAATTAAACCTTTTGCCGGCTACTTTTCCAATTTTGCCGCCTACTTCTAATTGTGTGGACAACCCTGGCTTATTCTAAAAATACTTTTACGGCCCAACTTATATGTAGCCTAGAATTTGATTAACAATGCAAACCATCACTTCCTCCTGCATTTATTTTAAACTCACTGAAATGTTAATCACACATTTACTTAAAAAAAAAAGTTCCACTTGATACTGTGTACTGTTACTTTCAAGCAGATAAAAACACATTGATCAACACCTTAACCCTTACCAAATCATCTCCCGTGATGTCGCAACTGGTGTCTGATGGGGAAAGAATGGAGCAAGTGGATTCATCATGAGCAGCACTGCGCCTGACAAATCAATGATTAAGTAAACATTATACATGTACCTTTCAACAATACATAACCCTGAAATTCACTAAACCTGCTGCAAATGTGAGGAAAGAGCTGAGCAAAACACTTTGCAAGGATGGAAGGCAGTTAACTCAGCTGTTTCGTCTCATGTATGGCTGTCTTAGTGAGAAGTTTGCCTTAAGAGGCCATAACAAATATCAAACAAGTTAAATCATGATCAATGAAGCAGTTCTTTTCTTCCGATCACTGACGTCTTGAATAGTCAGGCTTGCCAGAATCTCAAATGTCCCCTTTTCTTCATTTTCTACTTCATGACTCATACTCATACTGTAGCTTGTTTCTAGATGGACCACTGAAGTTTTGAGTTAACAAACTATTGAAAGGTGCAGTAACCATTCTGTTAACTGAGAAACAACTCTACTAAAAATAGCAACTTAAAATTATAGCACTACATGATGGACTGACTGACAGATATACCTCTTCCTTGGGCTGCCGCGGTCATCATGGTGACACTGGCTTATCTGTATTAGTGTTTGCCTTTCATTGTCATTCAGACGGCTCATTGTATCTTTATCATTCAGAAGTTCACGGATCAATGTCACTTGTCTCTCCTATTAGAAGGAACAGGGAAGGGAGGGTTTTCATTAAGAATTTATGTAGCAGGAGGGTGGTATAAAGTAAAAGGAGAATCTAGGAGAAAGTAGCAAACTTAAGATTGGAGTACGCGTGCAACTACAAGTTTTCTGTATTGGGCACGTGCATTAGGTTTCAAGGTCGAAATTTTTGGAGGTGCACATGCTCAAAACGGAAAACTCATACTCGTTCTTGTATTCCAATCTAAAGGTCCCTATCAACATGGAGGGTGCTACCGTCCATTACAATTTGGTTGGAGAATTGCACAGAGTAGCCGGAGAATTCTCCAATCTCCAGTGCCGAATGAACACCCTGGAGAAGGCAAGCCCATACGTATAAATACCTCAAAAAGGTGTGTGTGTGTGTGTGTGTGTGTGTGTGTGTGTGAGTGGGGCAAGCAGAAAAACCTAATAAACCACGAGGGTATGACAAACCTTGGGGGTATGACTATAAGCATTGGTTTCCATACTGACGACATGCATTAGGTTTGGAGGTTCAAATATTGTGCAAATGCGTGTGCTCAGCACAGAAAACTTGCACGGTGTACTCATACTCCAATCTAAAAGTCACTATCATTACACTGAGATGTAGTTTTATTGTTGAATGTTTTTACTCTCACCATGTGGTCTTGGGCTGCCTCTGCTTTCATCCTCTTCTTGATTTCAATTTCAACTTGACTCCTAAAAAAACAGCAAAAATCAATTTAACTTTTGAAAAACCAGTGCTGAAATGAGAATTGGTAAAAAGGAATTTGATTGCAAGTGTGACCACACAGTTTTTTTAACGACTGATCTCCAACTGTTTGACCATATTGGAAAAATATTCAAACGAGAACTACTGGAAGAGGATGTTCCCAAGCTAACCAGGCATTTCGCTGATAGTTGAGATACACAGCAGATTAGTCGATTCGCAAGAATTTAAAATTGACATACGAAACTCTCCATATGAATTGTAACCCAGTTTACTCCTCACAGAATAAAACAAGGACGTAGCAAACATAACGTTTCAGTGGCACACACTTTTTACAGAGAGAAATAATCCGTTTATTCATTGGTCACTTTGTGACGGAAGGACTGCCAGTTTCGGGAAACAACTCTTTGAAAGTTGCGGAATGACTGGAGCCCGAAATGAGGTTGCTAATCAAATTTAAACTTGTGAGGCAATTTGCAAATGCAAAAGCACTACTAGGACGAGGGCGTCTGCTCCTTCGCGATCCGTTAACCTGCTCCTCACCTTGCATGCTTCAACTTCACTTCAAGACCTTCGTTTTCAGCCTAGAAGAAAATCAGATGAAACGTAGTCATA
>BLFK01000953.1:10000-14475 GCA_014634185.1 Astreopora myriophthalma | reverse complement strand
ATTTGTGGATATTTGCCCTCTAAATCCTGTCGAAATAGTTATGGATTTAGTGCTGCAGGAAGTAGACTTGATAGTGGCCTGGGCATACAAAGTTCCTGGATTTACAGACTTGGATCGAGACGATCAAGCAAGCCTCCTGTCTACAGGTATATCGGAAACACTATAACCAGAGTTCTACTAACTCTGCCATAACATAACATGAGTTTTTAAACATATTTTCACAAATTAAAGCTCCCCATAATGCTAGATAGTTCGTGAGTTCCATTCACGTCTAAACTAGCTCAAGTACCTCTCACCAGCACTTTCCCACGGTGCTGTGGAGCGCAATACTGTAATTCACTTCTCTCTGGAAAATGGCCATTAAAATGAGCACTAGTATGCTTCCCGTACAGCCATTATATCACAAAATACCCATTTGGAAGTTCTGGTGGCGCCCTAGGATTACTTTTATGGTATATTCTCTCAATTTTGTAATCCCGTCCTTCCACACTTCATCAAGAATAATCCATGCCATCTGCATGCAGGTTCTTGAGTTCTGGATCCATACTTTTCACAAACAACGCGAAACTTTGACTCGACGTTTAGACAACATCGCGGTGTCTTTCTCAAGATGGCGACTGCACTAACCCACATGAACACACTGTGGCAGTAGTTAGCAGCCCCCAATGTTAAGTCTGGGGATGGATGATAAGTCTGGGATTGTGTGGGAGGGAGTATATTGGATAGACAGCCAGCACTTTTGGCATGCGCTTTCGCCAACACACTGATGTCAAACAACCCTCGTCAGCCATCCAGGAATACACCAACATCACTGGTCACAAGTTATCATTAGTTGACGCTCAGATCCTTATGAAGGAAGAGAAGCCGGGCCCAAGGAAGATCAAGGATGCCCTCCAGATCATTACACCGGAGGCCCCCCGGTCCTCAACCGCGATCGGGGTTAGGAGGCTGGTCTCCTGTTACATAACCAGCGTGGTCATGTGACTTGAGTGCAGTCACCATCTTGAAAAAGACGTGGGGTTCTCGAAACATCAAGTTAAAGTTTCATGTTGTTTTGTGTGGAATAAATTCGTCCTAACAAACCAATGCCGTCATTTGATTTAGCGTTATTGGAGTTACTGGTCCTTCGCATGTGCCAGCGGTCAAGTCCACATCAGGGCTCGGTTATGGTAGCTAAAGATGTGCTTCTTAATCCCGAGCACTCGTTTAACATGGTCCTGGAGCAATGGTCTTCTCAATTGGCATGTTTTTCCTATAAGCTGCAGAGCTTGCAACTCGACATGGCGGAGTTTGCCTGTGTGAATGCCATCATGCTTTTTGAGCAAGGTAAATGACTAGTCATTTATTGTCCGTAATGTTAGGTTCCTCCCATTATTAAATCGTTATGAATGTGAAAATGCGCTTTTTCCTCCGATATGGGTCTTCGCTCCTCCGCTAAACAAAGCAGGGTATCCGCATACGCGCGCGAGATCCCAGAGCCGTAGTGGCCTCTGGGCTTTCAACAACTGCCTCGTACGATTACAATTGATTTTCTTGTTACGCAGAGACAAGTTCGGGATTAAAGAACAGAGAAATGGTAGAGTGGATCCTAAACCGTTCCCTGGATGCACTGCGGGACTACATCAAGTGTTCCTATCCCGACAAGCCAAGCCGCTTTCCCCACATTTTGCTCCGGCTTCCAACGCTGAGAACCGTGAGCTCCAAAATGGCCAATGAGTGTTTGTTTGCCAAATCATTTCTCAATCTTGCTGTTCCTCAGGTGTTGTCCATTGTGATGGAAATGAAACTGGAGGTTTAAAGACTCAATGGGCGACAAGTCGGTGATGTCATTTTCTTTCGGCTTTCTCACTGACCTCACTGTGTTCAGTTCTTGATAGGCCATTTTCGAGTTCAGTTAAAGCCTTCAAGAGGAGTCCTGATACGAAGTTTTGAGATAAAAATTAGTTTTGCGGAAAACTTCTATTCCTAAGACTGTGCACCAGCTTTCACGTTGATACCCCATCAACTTTAGTGCTGTAAATGAAGAGTACAAGCCATGGCTTCAGTCAGGTAAAAGAAAAAAAAGCTAACTCGTTTAAGATGAACAGACTTCTAAGCCACAATGCATGGTTTGGTCAAGTGCAATATGACTGTCGTCAATAAATCGGGTCTTCTGTTAAAACCTGTTCAATTAAAACGGCTTTTAACTTACAATCCTGGAAAATCGTTTATTAACACGAGTAAAAGGCGCGTGCTTTCAACAATTCATTCATGTATGAAACACAATTGTCTTAGGGGCGCTTTAAGGTCCGCCACTCCGCACAAAAATATTGAACCCCTGAAATACAAACCAACGTAAGCGTTGTTGATGTTCCAAACCACATTGTGATGGGGGAGGAAGGGGCGGAATGAGGAGGAAGGGGGAGGAAGTGGGAGGAAGGGGGAGTTGGAGGGGTGCAAGTGGTGTTAAAAATGTGTTTTTTTCCAGAACTTTTTTCATGAATGTCCCAAGACGTTTGTCCAATACTCCGGGCTTAGCCCAGATAAAAACGGGCTCAACCTACAGTAGGTTAAAGTGGGTTCAACCTCAAACCAATTTACCTACAACACAACGATCAACGGATTGGACAATTTTCTCCCGTTTCGTGAGCCATAGGACCGTGGCTTAGGCAAGATGGTTGTCTACCGCTTTTTTTTTTCACTTTTGTACGCATTGTTTTCATGATTCAATTTCTACAAAGCAATGCGTCATCAGAGCACATTGATTCACAAGCATTTCGACCTTGGGGAAAGAGTCGAGAGTTGGTTTCTCAAGATTGACTTGATGAAGTGAGAACAACCGTCGGTTGAATGAATTGAGAACCACCATGAAAGCAATCAATTTCTTATTTTGCCATTGCCGAAAGGCAGTGCAAATGGCACGGAATAGAAGATGGCTATGTTTAGTAGGTATTTTTCCTGCATGGTTTACATGGTCTTAGCTAGGCACATGAGTAAATGTTAGTACGAACTACTGACGATGCACAATTCACTCGACTCTGATGACTGAGTTTAGCTCAGGTTTTCAAAACGTCAATCAATGTCATAAACAACTCTGAGACCTTATTAGGACTACACTCACCTGGATGGTTTTACCTCGTCAAGTTATGAAATGATAACGATTGCAAATTTGCCGGAATGTAAATGATGCCGTTCTTTATTAAAATTAGAAATAATGTTTCCAAGTGTTTGTGTCTTTCTGTAAGAAGGCGCTCTGTGAGGATTAGTTCTAACGTGTACAACATCGCTAGTTGCTCGGCATGCTATGCACCGGAACCTTCACTTTAATCGTTTATTTTTAGGATTTTTGATTGCCTTAAGTCGATGAGGCTACATCTATCTCGTTACGCTGTCCGATTTATCGAAATTAGGTAATTTTCCCATTTTCCTTTTGTTCAGTGACTCCCACTCCTTTTTTTTTCTGTCTTTTTTTCTTTTTTGAATAAGTAACCCATAGCCTAACTCTAAGCGAGAAATTTAAAGAAAATCCACAATTCGAATTTTTTTTGTACATGATCATACACCATTAGAATTGTGGGGTAAGCCTCATTACGAGCCTCATTAGAGCCCGTTTGTTTGTCCCTCATAAGCCTTGCACATTTATTCTCAGTTGTTTTATCAATTAACTGAGTGATTAGAAATCTCTAATAAATAAAATAAACAATCATGATTGGATCGATCGCATCAGGAATTACGTCAAGATGTCCTTACGCTACTGACGGGAAAGTTTTGTTTTCCTTTCTCATTGAGAAAAAGAAATTCTCAAATACCCAGTAGCCTTAAATGCAAATCCACGATACCCCAGCCAATAAAATCACGATCGCTCAAGCAAATACTGTATTACGAATTTACCTGGGGTAAGCACGTTACTCTGATTTCCCCATCGAGGTGGTTCCACAATGGTTAGATCCCCTGGACGGTGATTGCCGCGCCTTTGAGCAACTTCGAATCTCTTTTCCTCCCTTGGCTTCTCTCTCGAGGACAAAGGAGGAAAAGAGAGAGAGCCTGGGTTCGAGGTTGACCTTTGAGTGTTTTCACAAGACGTCACGGAGGCGGCATCTGGGTGAGGTTAGCATTAAACAACATCAGGAGCCCATAACACGGGGCGTATAACTTCAATATATTTGTGTCGCGGCGTTTTCACACACCGAGCTATTTTTAGATTGATTTTCCAGCGAATTCAGTCACCCACAGGAGCCTTGCTAGCCAATCATAAGCCTTGCATATTTAATTGTGGACTCATGTGGACTGGAACTGAAAATAGCTAGGTCTATAAAAATCCAGTGACATAGCCCTAGTATGGGAGTTGTACGCTCCAGGTTATGGGCTCCGGATAAGATAGGGTGAAGTCGAAAACAATTGCTTTGGTGGGAGTTCTCATTCTCGCGAAGAAATATGCTTTCCTCTCCCGCAACAAGGTTGGAGTCACATACTAGTCCTCGAAATCTGAATCCTAT
>BLFK01000953.1:0-5000 GCA_014634185.1 Astreopora myriophthalma | reverse complement strand
TCAGGGACGGCGGGGATTTTTTTGAATTGGGGGGTTTACAAACGAGCGCCGAAAGCGCCAACCTGTAGGGGGGTCTCGGGGAAATCCCCCCTAGAGAATTTTGAAAGCTTGAAGCTCGGAAATGCTACTTTTCGTGTTAATTTTTATTATTATTATTTTTTAGTCTATTTACAAATGTGTCCTTAAAATGTTCCGTATTAGCTTGGGGTCGAGGCAACTCTTGCGCCGTAAGTTATGGTCATAATGTTTTTGCTTGGGTAAAATCTCATTAAGCGGATGTTGTTCCAAAGCTTTAGTCATGTTTAGTAGTTTTTTTTCTTGCGTATACACAAGGTCCTTAATGTTCATTGGCGCAAAAATATAACGGCGCTTATGGCACCTATCTAAAAAATATAAAAGTAATAACTACGTAATAAACATCATATTCAAGATCATAAGTCACAATAAACGCATTTATACACGTAAAGAATGAAATTGCAATAAAATATATTTGAATCATTTTTCAAAAGGTTTTCCGAAACAAAGATAAAGAACCCCATCGATAACGTAACCGAACACTGGGCGATAAGCGTAGAATTCCAATAGTGTATACCTTTCAGAAAAGGGACAAAATACATTGTAGACAAAATATAAACGTGAGGTCTATCGACATTACGAAAATCATTAGTGCATTGTTCAAGATATCATGAACACATTACTACGACACAAATCGAGTAGTGTTCCACTATAGAATACTCAAGGAAGAGAGAGCTTTTCAAAAGGCGATCACAAAACTAACGCAAAAATAAGTTCTTTGGCTAATCGCACTAAACACAAGCAAGCGAGAAGAGCGGGAAGATGCGTGCATATCACGCCAACGTTTACTGACAAAACACAAATTCCTTCAATGCTGAAAACTACTAAAATTACTAAAACTGCTGACAGATGGACCAAGATTTGAAAGACATCAGTATTACCTTGCGCTTAAACGATTGGCGGTGATTATGTATACAATTCTTTCTCGGAAGAAAAGTTGAATTCACAATGCGAGTCAACGTGGTCAAGGAAGAGAACTAAGGTAAATCGTTGCGCGATACATTATCTCCAAAGGGCGTGACCGCCCAAAACCCATCAAGGTAAAATCGAGGCGACAACCCGTCCCGCAACTACATTGGTCATCGTTAGACTACATATTTTCATTCTGGATCACTACTAACCACTCGCTTTCACCAGCTTCTCTATTTCCTGACCTGCCCATTGTGATTTTTTCAGTCCCATCTATCCAGAGTCACTCACTTTCAAACGTAACACGGCACGGTTAAGAATATTTCCAACTTATGCTACCATCCAGGATCCATGCTATATCATTCGGATTCCTATTATTCACTATATTATTTGCTTCCGTTTGTAGGTCCAGTTCAGTTGATCGAAACATGGCTCAGGCAGGAACAAATTCGTTTAATGCGACATGCTGGAACTGTACAAGCGTTCAACCTGCTCTCATGGAGGACGCGACTTCTGTTTCCAGTCAGATTTTATCCAAGGGATCAGTAACAGCGCTTTCCTTGCTTTCTGCCGTGGCAAGTCTCCTTGGAAGCGTGGGGAACGCTTTGGTCCTCTTAGCCCTCTTTAAAAATGACACTCTTCGAAGGATACCCGATCTTTTCATCGCCAGTTTGGCACTTTCAGACCTTCAAGTCTGCGCTCTTTTTTTGCCGATGTCAATTTATCAATTTCATGACCCGAACACTCAAGAAGAGAAGCGGACCTTTTACTTGACCACAAGTTTTCTCGGTCACCTCTCCATGGTTGCCTCCGCAACCAACATGTTTGCAGTCACCATTGATCGTATTGTTGCAATAGGATTTCCATTTAAATACGTCGCTGTGATGACCAAGCGGAATGTTGCTGTAACGATTACTGCAGTCTGGGTAATTTCAATTACACTTGGGGCTCTACGTGCGCTGTGGGTCATCCCCAGTTATGCCATTGCATTTTATTCCGCCATTTTGCTTTTCAGCACGATCGCGATGTACATCTACATATTTGTTAAGGCGAAACGCCAAGAGAACAGAATTCACGACATCGCGGCTCAGGTATCGGTCGGCGGCGTAGCAGTGGAGAAAAAGGTGGCGAAAACAATTTTCACAGTAGTGGGAATCTACGCTGTATGCTGGCTACCAATGCTTCTTCTGCCAGCAATCGTCAACCCAACTTCAGATCAGTTCGCACGAGCTTTTCCCTGGTTGAAGACTTTGCTAGCATGCAATTCAGCAATTAATCCTTACATTTACTGCATGAGAAGTCACAAGTACCGCTTAGCTTTCTCAAAAATACTAAGAATAACAGTGTCCGAAAGCTAGTCAACCCCTCGGTTCGATTTCCGCTGCCGACTCGAGCCCGGAGTAAAAACGGCTGGACCTGTGCGTGGCAGATTGTGTCTGTAACGGAAATGCAAAGTTTAATTTATGCGTAGATAGTTATTTTCTCTAACGCTTACCTTTGTATATCTTCGAGGTTTTCCCCTTGAAACGGTCTGAAACACGATCGCACGTTCACATTCGATATTTCAATCAAAATTTGCTCTGCAAGTTTCTGATCGGTGGAAGACCACGTGGTTTTGTAGCAAATTGTCTCTATAAGAGTAAAGATGCTGAGCAGTACAAACGTGAAAGCGTCAAGGTAGTTTGAAACTAGGGAAAACGCTTCACTTTCGCTTCACTTTCTCCTCGGTTATTTAAACACTTTGTGTGACGTACGTCAAGGTTGACGTACGTCACACAAAGTCTTAAAATAACCGAGGAGAAAGTACGTGCCTTTGTATTGATATCTAAGATAAGGACGATGTCTCACAACAATTCATGTGGGACGTTAAACAACACACCAACAGTTCGAAAAGGGCGGGGGACTTAGGTCTATCACTGTCTGTTGTGCGGACACCTGTGAATCCTGCTGGCGATTCAACTGAATCATTGTGAACTATACACGTCTGCAATGTGCGCCGTGGGCAGTCTGGCAAAATTCCCCCTTAAAGTGATGAGCAACAGAAAATAACGCTCTGTAAAGATTATTTCATTCATTCGTTATAGTGAATTGCATTCCTAGTTTAGCTAAACGTGTTTTATCTTTGTATCGGCTATTTATTTATTGCGTATTTTTTACTCTTGCCCTGCTTGGCTTTTTCTCATTCTCAACTTTTTGCTATGATTAGACGATAATAAATAATCGCCTTGTTTGAAGTCGAGATTATCGTAGTTCACGCAGTTAGTTTATAGCTTAATCTTAGAAACTTTAGAACAAGCAGTTGATGGTAACTCCTTCCATAAGGCCCCCGACACACCAGGCGATTTTATGCGCCGATCGGCGTATAAAATCGCCGATATCTAGCATGCCAGTTATCGGCGATTAAATTTCCTAGTGTGCCCGCTACTGCGATTTTTTACACTCGCTCGAATAGCTGAACGATTCAACCAATAAGACCTTAGGATTTTATCACCTGACTGACTAATGGTGGACAACAGTCATTTTTATTTTGAGAGTCGCCTGGGAACAAAAATAGAGTGGAAATTCGCTGCGATCGGCATATTAAATCGCCAGGTGTGCTCGTACCACGCGAGACGAAACTCAGTGACGATTTTCGCTGGCGATCAAAATCGCTGCGATCGACGAACAAAATCGCCTAGTGTGTCGCTGGCTTAATTCGAATGTAGCACGAACGAAACATTCTCTTGTAACTGATCAGAGCTGGGCATTTTTGCAAGTGCAACGCACTGAGCGACCGGAACAAATACAAGTTTATGAGCAGTGATACCGTCACGTTTGAGAACCAAGAAGACGTTAACACTGCAATGAAAACGAAAGTCCTGGACAACAATGATCGACCATCTTCTCCCTCTTGAACCATCAACAATCTTCTCTGTTGTTGCACCGGTATCTCGAGGTCACAGGTTCAAACCCCGTTGAAGTCCTGAATATTTTCAGGCTTCTCTACGCAATTCCTAAAATTGCGTCCATAACTGCGAGGATCATAGCTTCATTTGATTTAACAATATTCTCTCTTAACAGAAAGCTTTAAGGAAACTGTAAGTTTATAAGTAGTGATACCGTGACGCTTTAGAACCGTTAGGAGAGCTTTTTGAGAGAGCGCATCGACACTGCAATGAAAACGAAAGTCCTGGACGACAAGGATCTATCATCTTCTCCCTCTTGAACTCCTCATCGTGTTCGAAAAGATTCATCGACTCTTGTAAAATAGTAGTAGGCGTTCATCGGCTACATGTAAGTACACCATAAAACCACCAACCGCAAGGAAAATCAACAGCATCCTTAAAATTTTCCCTGTTTTCAATGAGTGAAAAACAGGTTGAAATAACGAGTTGGGAAGACAACATGTTATTTTGAACATTTAGTCTATTTTGTATGCTCGCAAGTGACTATGATGTTGACGGGTCGAGGTCTCGAATGAAATGACTGACGGCTCGCCCAGTCCAAGGTTCCTTATATAGGCAGTGGCGTGTTCAAGTCCGCACAAAATGACAAGGTTGCCTATTTTGTATGCTCGCAAGTGACCTGGGTGTCAAGTTGTTTGTTTGTTGTTTGGCGCTGTTGGATGAAAAATGACTGATGGATACCTCATAATGCATACATACCACCCTACGACTGACCAAATCTAGACCAAGTTTAGGGGAAGAAGTTTAGATTCAGGCATAAAGAATACAAACAAACAAAGATCCAAAAATCAGAAATAGCCAAAACTAAATGTTAAATGCACTGCTTTTAATATGGCTGCTTTGTGTCAAATAACAGCATGCATTTACTGCTGGTTTGTTGAAGGCCTGTGGAGAAAAAACAAAAAGAGATTCACCAGAAAATTTGCGGCCCCTGTAGAAGTCATTCTTTCAGCTGATTATGGAAAAATATGAGCCGATGTCACCGTTTCGCGATCTTGATCATTTCATTGGGTCTGCATTAATAACTACCCCACCATTTGCAATTTTTCTAGAATTGATATTTAGAATCTG
>BLFK01000951.1:651416-719091 GCA_014634185.1 Astreopora myriophthalma | reverse complement strand
CTTTTTTATTTATGGCCAAAACTTTGCCTTTAACCTTGCCAGAGCTTGTTTTTTGGCTTTAAAATAAACTAGAGGCCTTAAACCTTTGAAAAAATTCCATTATAGGGCAATCAGACCTCGTTTTCATGCAATTTTTGTCTGTAATGTTATTTTTTTAACCACATTAAATTTTATTGAAAAGCATCAAGTTATACTAATCAACTGTCTATAATAAAGGTGTATATTTTTCTTTGACCACCGGTTGTTAGGACGATTCTTTGGTGTATTCATGTTCAAATCAGGGCGACCTTTGAAACACAAGCAGAATGAAAAGGGTAATTAATCACCACAACGAGCAGGGCGGCATTACTGCAAAAATTCACTTAACTGTAAAATAGAGCTCCAAGCTATACAATCGGGAAGAGTAAGCTGAAACTTTGAATTAAAGCCTTGGAATAGCTATGCCTTTCACTGCTAGTCTGTGTTGTTGTCCAATGTAGACATGATCACTTGAAAAACTTGCCACAAAAGTTCCTTCCACAGTCCAGTCAACGTATATGAAAAAAGACCATCTCTTGCATGTACTGTAAAATACAAAACCTCCCTTCATTTATGGTGGACAAGTAATGGGCCATTGCCAAGTTTACTTTAGCCTTTTTCAAAGTGAGACCAAGCAGGAAACATTTGTGATGGTAATTACTCTTACTTTGCATATCAATCCAAAGTCATCTTCAAAAGAAAAACTTCGCACTTAAGCCCTGGTCAAACGGTGCATGATAGTCGATGATAGTTCTTCTGAGGAAGCCTGGGGAAGAATTGTTGCATATTTCGTCTCCATGGCTACACACAATGGGGATGTAATCAATTAAGAAGATGTTACGATGATGAATTAAGATGACCTTCACTTCGCTCACTGTCATTGGCTTTGTTTTCTTCATTTTTGTAATTTTCCTTGTTTTCAATCTGTGGAGAGCACTCTCAACACCGCCGCCATTTTTTTAGCTTGCTGAAAGTTAACTGAAAAACTGAGCTTGTCAATTTTGGGGGAATACAGCTGACCGAAAAACTATCATTGACTATCATGCACGTGGTCAAATGCAAAAAACTATCATCAACTATCATGAAGAGTTTGAACACGCTGAAAGTGAATGATAGTTGATGATAGTCGATGATAGCGCATGATAGTTGGTGGTCAAATGAGCGCGCATGCTTTAACCATCATCGACTATCATCAACTATCATGTACCGTTTGACCAGGGCTTTAGACTCGCTTTGAAAAAGAGGCTGAAGTGAACTCGGAAATGGTCCATGCTAGTTCATAGGCACTCCAATGAAATTAATGTTTAACCGTTCTGAAAAAAAAGACTTAAATCATGACATGATTAAAAACTGCAACTGGCAGGAGATAATCAGTTAACTATTTGCAAAACTTGATGACCTGAATTTGTGACCACCAGAGACAAACCTAGCTGATGGTAGAATGGATAGATGTCAAATGTCATGTCATGTCAATGTATTTGTCATTTGTCCTACAATGACAAGATGTATTTGTAGGACAAATGTATTTGTCATTTGTCAAATGTCCTACATCTATCCATGTATGTCATGTCAAATGATGTCAAATCATGCCATCAAATGTTATTCTGGGGCAAGCAAGTGCTGTGTGGTTGCCGGGCTGTACTGTAAATGGGTGAGTTGTTTATCACCCTTTGATGAACAGGCTATTTAACAGTTTCATGCTCAGTTGTCTGCCCTAGGAATGGAAGCAAGTTGAAAACAACTTCATACCAACCTCTTGTGTAATCAAGCTCGCTACCGTTCGAACAACAGTTTATAAAGGTCAAACAGTGAGGTCTATCAAAACAAGCAGAACTCTAGCCTTGTTGCTATTCATTGGCCAGGTCAATGAGCGATGGCTTTTTTGACCCTGGAGAAGTGAAATAATTTTCACTTCTACAGATTTGGTCTTGGAATAGCCGCAAGTTGGGGGATTTTGTTTTGTAACTGTCCCCACCATGACATCAGTCTTTTTGTCCAACTGATACACCACAAGTTTCTGAAAGTGTTTCTCTCGTCTGAAATAAAAAGAAAAAGAAAAAAGAAAATCAATCTTCAACAAATAATTAATTATTAATTAATTGATTGATTGATTAATAATGATTAATTATTAATTAATTAATAATAATTAACTTTTATAGTCTGTCTTACTTGTTACAGCAGTGACCCTGGATTTGACAAGAACTGCAACTGGAAAAAAAGTGGAGTTCACAGAGCTAATGAAGTGGGAAAATAGGCTCTTACCTATTAGGGCAAGCTGTACCCGGTGTTGTGGTCTGACCTCATGGACATACTATCAATTGGAGCGAAAGCTCTGTTGTGTGGCCCCCACCACCTTAATTGGTGGTGAAACTTCAATAAACTAAACTAAGCTAAACTCTTACATAGGTTGGAGTGGATGTAAGTTGGAGTAAATAGTAAGGATACCTTGTCTATTTTTATGTTTAAGTGGTATGATTACTTAATTCAAGCACAAACAATGAGACTGATTGAAAAAATTATTATTATTATTATTATTATTATTATTATTATTATTATTTTGAATAATTGTCATTTTTTCAAACTCAGGTATTGATGATTGCAAACAACTTTAAAGACGAAATGTGTAAACTCGGACCTCCTGGCCCCAGTCTTTCAAACAATGGATAGCGCTATCCACCAGATAAATCACTATCGACCGGATAAACACAAGCAAAACCAATTGAGTTATCCAGTAGATAGTGATTTATCCGGTGGATAGCGCTATCCATCATTTGAACAACTGGGGCCTGTACTCTATAAATAACAACCAGTAAGCATCAGTGAGCATTATACAGCTACATGTACTATTTGACTTCTTAATTTTTCAAAACATTAAAAATTTATTTCAAAATCTTTGGCAGTAGTTTTAAAGTTTGACTTCTCAATTCTTGAAGATCACTGAAACTTCTGCAGTCATCCAATTCATTCACAGCTTTAGCGATTATTCATTCTTTTCTCCAACAATTTATTGTTCATCAGTAGCTGTGCTCAGTCTTTGTATCTTTGATTCCCAACTTTTTAACAGACAGTTAGTAGTCTCTTCTGAGAGCTAGCAGTCCTGCCAGTCATTCCTGCCTGAAGCGTGCGGCTCAACTAACTCAGAAGCGAGCGCTAGCAGTCCAAGTTTCTAAGAACACAATAAATTTTCAATACACTGATCATTATAGCTTTTCTGACAAACATGGTCAACTTCTCTTCTGGCAATCTTGTTCTTCATTAGCTTTGTTGGTATCCTGTAATACAAGATGACCTGCGACAGATGTGTTATGAACTCCCTTAGTGAAAGTGGTATGCAGATCTATGTATCCAGCTCACAAAAGAATTTCCAAAATTAACTTTAAAATATTGATGAATAATGTCCAAATAATAGATTCCTCAGGGTCATCAGTGTCACTGTATTGCCCTCCACTTTCACCTGCAGTGGAATAATCAATTAAAACCTTCATTGTATACTTTGAGAGTGGAGCATAAACATGGCCAAACACAGATATCCCAACGGGTCTCTTGTAATGACTTGGAATGTTTACAACGTCTTCACCACAAGTCACTGACTTCAGGTCATACTGATCAAAATCAGGCTTTAGGCTTTCCTGTGAAACATAGATATCTGCATCACCTTCCACACTGTCAAGAATCAGCTTAATCTCTCCTTCCTTTCTGAGTTCAAAATATGTGAAATTTCCAGCTCCAATTTCTCCATTAAAGGTCTGAATAATGTGTTCACAGGACACAAGTCTCAAAACAGGCAAGACAATCAGTGACAGGCAAGGTATCAAATCCATAATTGCACATGGATGACAATGCTACAACAGAACCCTGCAAGAAAACGTCACCAGCAACAATGGTGAAGAAAATTGTAATAAATATATCTTACTAAGCAAGAAACCATGGACCGACATGCTAGGAGTGTTCTATTAAAATTTACCCTTCAAATTTCAGCAACTTATACCATGACTTGCTAAAAGCATAAGTAGGACATTGACGGCAATGTATTTGCTGCGCAGAAAATTAATAGACCAGTTCATGCTCTTGAGTGCATCATGGGTAATCAGGGCAACATGGCAGAAACTTAAAAGGTTTGTATGGAAATTCAAAGCAAAATAAATTATTCATGACCCTACTTTCTGGACTTTCCAGTCATAAACCAAACATGAAAGTTCAAGTTTACAACTGAGATGATTTGGACTCAGTATTTATTCTTTTGAATTCCCAAATATTGCTGTCTCTATCATTTTCTGTAATTTTGTGCCTTGCGAATTACAGGAAATGTATGACAAACTTTGTTTAATAAAATAATTTCTACAATAGCTACTCTCTCTGTATTCAACTGCACCTCTAAGCGCTTATGTTCTGTTTTGTAAGATAAAAACGTCCAAAATTGCAAATCATGAATTCTTTTCATTGTTTAGAACATCCATACAAACCTTTGAATTTCCCACCATCTTGTCCTGATTACCCATGATGCACTCAAGAGCGTGAACTGGTGTATTGATACTGACATTGCTGAAACATGAAGCTCAAGCCAAAAAACAGTCTTGTTCAGGTTATCAGTCTCGCATCTGACACTAAAAATCCATGTTTTATACTACAAGTTTAATTTAAGCTTAAATAAGAACGCTTTCGCTGGGTATACACGTATTAAACTTAATGACATATTTGACAAGATCAAAATGTAAACAAAACTATTCCTACAACACGCGCTCCAAAGAACACAGGAAACAAGTCAGAAACAGCAGTCCAACAGGTTTTCTGCATTGAGAATCCAAAACATATTTAAAAGCTCTCTTTTATAAGCTTACATCTATCTAATAATGAACATTGGGAGCAAACTGAAACTAAACTTGGTTTACAATGTACTTTAGCATCGAATATCCGGTCCAAGTTAAATCATCGAACGTCCGATCGGACACGTTCTGTATAGGTATTATCATACCCTACCTACCTCTGGACGAGACAATATGAAATCTCCAGAAACCCACCACTTAAGTTTCCTTATTGTTACTTAAGGCTTTTCTTCACCAACAAAGAACCGTACATCATGCAATGCCTCACTTGAGCTGAGCGCGATTGTGTGATTTCAGCCCCGTCCCAGACCTCCTCCGACGCACGGTCTGTGTCACAGGACATTGCAGAAACGTGAGAGGACTGGGAAAGAGTATCGTTGTTTTCCGTTTGTATGAAAAACTAAGATGTTCAAATGAAAGATCAACTAAATTTGAGAGTCTTTACCATGAATTGAAGTATTTGGAGGAGGAAAACGGCAAAATGGTAGTTCTTCAAATGTCACCCAAAATAGAGGGTTTGTATGGATTGGGTAGACAGGCCAAAAAATTATAAGGGTTTGTATGGAATTTTGCAACTTTTGCAAGGCTCCCATTTGGACAATTTTTCGCTGAAAACTCTTAAACTTGGTTGGGTAGCTTTTCATCCATGAACATTTCAGCTGAGATGTTTAGATTTTCAATCTAATCAATATAAGAAACTCGCCCCAGTGCTCTCACGTTACTGCAATGGGCAAAAGCTAAAAAGCATAGGCCCGCAAAGCGTGCATATGGCTGCCGTTTTGAGCGAACTCATCTGCTAAGCGTTTATTTGAAGACAAAGTGCATTAATAAAACCAAAATAATTTATTTCATTCATCGGGAATGTGAATGATAAGATATTCAAAATGTAGAGCAGGCCGTGGAATGTTATAACGCTGTTATGCAAATATAGCACTCAATGAGGAAAAAGCCCAAAAAAGTAATATCCCGGGTTCTTCTAAAAGAAAAGCCTCTTGGAATTCGTGCTTTTAGCTAGCATTCCTCCACTGCGACCACATGGATCGGCTGATTTAATATCTAAAGGTTAATTGGTTATTAAAATGCAGCCAATGCGTCACCCAGGTGGCGCCTATTGGAGCGGCACGGTATATAGCGCGGGTGCAGACGAAACACTTGAAGAGAGCAAACCAGCAGTTGTACCGTTGGACATTTAAGCCTGGCCGTTGTACCATGAGGATGACCCCCGACATTCCGGCCCGCGGATCGCTTATAACAGCCCCAGCTTTGGCTCTTCGACAACTTTCGGATACCGATGCCTATACCCGTCAGACACAGAGGGAGAGAAAAGTTGTTGTTTAAATCTAAATGTTCTTGTTTTCAACCCCATTTTGCTCCTTGCTAAAGAAGTGACACAAATATACGTTTGAAGCGTTTATTTTATGCCATAAACAGAAACTTAACAATTTAGTCAGGCCTGATCAATTAAACCTTCGCTTTAGAACGAGACAGTACCTAAATCAATGGCGGCAATGCATAAAAGCTATTTCAGAACCTGACAAACAGTTCTTGTCTGACAAACTGTCTGACAAGAAAACAGATCTTGAACAACGATTTAAATATCTTTAAATTTTGCATGGCAAGCTTTGTGATGAAAACCAGTTTTGACAGGCACATTTATATATATTTATATATATATATAATCTTTGAGTATTTGGATATATCTTCAGGCATTCTGTGGGTTATATTCGCAAACAAATTTCTAAGGAACAAGTCACGTCGGACGAAAAAGACTTTCATTTTTGAGACATAAATGGTCCGATTTTTGCGCGCTAACATGACCAACAATTCTAAACACTTAGTATTTTTAAAACCACTGAACTGAAGATGGAATATAAATATCTCCGAAATAAACAAGCAATGGTGGAACCTTGAACGATGACAACTTGGACTACGGTTTTCATCAATGAAATAAGTAAACGTACTCATGATATAAAAATGCATGTCCTTTAACTTGATTTTGCATCCGTCTGAGAAATTGAACAGCAGCTGTGAGATGTATGAGGCTAAGCAGACCAATATGAAAGCATTTGTGTAAATCATAATATGAACAAAACTAAAACGTAAGCTTACAAACTAGGCAGGAGGACTATAGCAGTCCAAACTGATAAATTTACAAAAATATTCTAAAGATTCTATCTGAACATTTACCAAATTTATGTTACTTAGAAAACTTGAGTCGGTGTGAACTGCATTCAGCCTCGTTCTATATAAAATAATTTAACAATTTCATCTTTATCAACTGACTGGAATAGTGACAGTTGTACAAGAACAACAATCTGGATTCTATTTTAAGTTATTCTTACAAAACTATTTGCCTACAAAATGTATTTCAAAACTTATTCTTGGTTGAGTGGCTTTAAATTGTGTGTCATAAGACGAAAAGCACATTAATTACGTTGGCCAATCACAAAAGACGCAGATACTCAAATGAACCAATCGCAATTCAAACCGGAAAGCGCGGGAAAATGCTTTCGAGAAGGCCGCTGTTTCGCTCTAACGCTGCTTCTGATTATAGTAGCATGAGATTTTTTCTTTGGGCAATCACTGAGTGCAGTCATGTACGACTCTCCACTAAAACCTCTCCATCTAACAGTTACCTAAAACAAACAATGGTCGTTCAAAGGTAGAAAGGAATATTTTTTTCCGCACGATAATGTGTTTTGACTTACCACTGTTCAAGCTGAACTACAGCACCATTTAAATATTAAATTAAATAGTTTACATATGTACAGCTTTGAAAACCATTTACACACCTTCGTTGAATTATTTACACGTTTACTCTAAACAAAACCAGCACCACACAATTACAGTATGATGCCTAAAGACATTGACTTTTAATAAATAAATTATTTCTGCCGCCATATTTTAACTATTGAGTTATAGAAAATTGCGTTCAAAAGCTACATTTTTTTTGGGTGGTAGTGATAAATAATTCTTTTAAATTCTGTCTGTGACTTTAGAAGTGTAGAATAATTAATGAAGGATAATTACTTATACAATTATTTCTATCTGCGTACTGTTCCTCTGTACGTGAAATCTTCGCCACTCATCCTTAGCGCCCTCTTCTTTGGGGGAGAGGGGAGGGGAAAGCATTTGTGGCGGCGTTAAACACACCGAAGGAGTTGAGTCCAGCAAACTTCTTCGATTGTACTCAAAGTTTCTTAGTTCAGTTGAATGCGTCGATGTTGACGCTGATGACGAAGACGCCGTTGAATCTGTGGATGTTTGGTTATAATACGTTCTTGTTGAAGTCAGTGACTTTTCATGGGTGGTATTTCGTTTCTTTTTCAATGTAGTCCTCGCTGCTAAGCGTGTTTCTCTATTTGCCCAACGTCTTTCTCTCCACTTTCCTCTGATACACAGTATTAGCAGTAAAATGGCAGCCAACACCACCAGCGATGCAATAAGGGGTATAAGATAGTCTGGAGCAGCTACAAAAGGAAACAAGAGAGTCTATTAACATCATACAGTCCACTCTTTCAGTGCCGTTAAGTTTTCGCGGGTCTCAACTGTATGCAGTGGCTTGCAAGATGCTTACATGGTATTATATTTAGTACTTCGCCTGGCTCTGTTCAAATACTCACCTCCTTTTTCGTGATAAGAGAGCGTAACTGATTGCTCTACTGTGACATCTTTAACAGCGATAAGCACTTTGTACAGTGTAATGTTGACTTCCTGTCCTTTGTTTGAAGGAACTGCTCGAATGTACCTCGCAATATCCAGCGCTGCCTTTTCCGCCATTTCTGTGCGCGGGGTGCTGGCCTACAAGAAAAAAAAAACAAAAAAAAAAACAAGCAATAACATTAAGTTTCAGCAATTCGAAAAAGCGAGCTGAATAAAATGTCACTTAGTCTTCCACTGTAAGTGCGTTGTAGGAACCTGGATGGTCACTTACCACAGAAACAACAACAGTAGTAGTGCGACCATTCTTGTCTCTTCCTTCACACATGAGACGAATGCTTGCTTTTTCTGCAAATTTCCTCAAAAACGCTAAATTCCGTAACTGGTGACAAAGTTCTTCCACCAGAGTTCCCTGTGACCATAAAATTTAAAATGTTTGCTTATAAAAACGTAGTTTTCCAAAGCATTTTAAGATAATGGGGTGCGTGGAAAGGACAACAAAGTTTCCCATTGATTTCCAGATTTATATTGCTGCCGTGATAGTTACTTCGATTTACATCTCTCAGTGTCGATAATAAGGCAAAAGAGTTAATTTAAAGTTTACATGCCATATACATGGCGTTTATATTTTTGCATCTAAATTCAAACTCCTCACCTCAGGTATCTCGTCCGTTTTGAACACAATATGGACCTTGGCGCAGTCCCCATTCAAATCAGTACTGTTTGGAAAACACACTTCGTCGCTGATTTCGGGATCGATTTGCGGGGAGCTTGTAGAGGTTCCACTGCACTCGGCCCACTGTTCACATGGCGGTTTAAGACACCCCACCTTTCTCTTTGGTACACACACCCCTCCAGAAGGGCACACCCCAGCTTGGGTGTGGTTCCAACAGTTTTTTGCTCCACAGTCGAGTTTGGTGCAAGTGCGCTGGCCTCTAAAACACGTGCATAGATTACAGTCCTCTTGCATTGTGGTGTTATGCCTGTGAATCGTGTCGTCGGTCAGATGGCAGTGGATCAAGTCGTTTTCATCAGCTGCAAAAGATAAGAATGTGAGTGATTAATCCTTAATAAGTCTCAGAGATGACTTCAGTCTCGCTCATGTTCTTTTCATAAATCTTAAAACCAATACCCAACATTCAGTCTTAATGTTTGAATGCAAATTGTTCGATATGGTCTTAATCTTGATCTCCAAAGAAACCCTTACAACCCTTAAAAATTAACGCAACGGGAGTTCCATCCAAGTCATTAAACCCCTACCTAGACAACGCGGCCCGAACTTTCCGGGAGGACACATGCATTCAAAACCGTTAATTTTGTCTTTACAGGTGGCACCATCGCTGCAGGGAGACGAGTTGCATTCGTTGATGTTGATTTTACACACTGGTCCAGTAAATCCTGGTGCGCATGAGCAGAGCGCCCATCCGTTTCCGTCGATGCAAGTACCACCATTATGACAAGGACTTGACGCACAATCATCCACATCTGAAACACACACAACGAATGCAACGCGAATCAGAATAAGTATTAAAAGAATACAAACCTTCATTTTTTTTATGAATTACACAACTCAGATCTTCCCTAGAATCTTTCTACAGCCGTTTTCAAGTGCCTCTGTTAAGGTTACCGCGTACCTTCAGGGTTGTCTCGCTTCCAAGCGATGTAGTACGTCCAGTATAAACTGTAGATACCTAAACCCTCATATCAAATTAAATCTTATAGAGCTGACCATCAAACTATACCAAGAATTTTGAAATGAATTGGCAAATTTGTCATGCCCTCTAATCGTGAGCGTCCAAACCACCTTTTAAAAGGTACAAGTCTAAGCGAATTTGTTGGTTTGGCCTCAAATTTGGGCAGTAGCTAGTTAAACATATAAACAACAAACTTTTGTCTGCGAATTTATTTCGAAATATTTTTTCTCCGAAAGCGATTTTTGTTCGATCACTCTGAGTTTTTTTTAGATCCTATATTGAAAATGTTCTGTAAGTTTTCACTGCAATTGAATATGGCAAAACGCAGACAGGTTTTTTTAGTGCTTTGGGTCCGGAAACTGAGGAACAAATCAAATTAGTGAAAAACAAAATTGGCTTTGACTTGTAGCTTTCAAAAGGTGAGTCGGACGCTCATATTTAGAGGTCATCAACAATTTGACATTCCATTTTACTTCAAAATTCTTGCTATAGTTTGATAGCCAGTTTTATAAGCTTTAATTTGATATGAAGGTTTAGGTACCTACAGTTTAAACTGGACGCCCTACATCGCTTGGACCCGAGACACTCCTGAAGGTATACGGTAACCTTAAGGCAGTTAATGCGCAAGTATCCACGCTATTCCTGCCGCCATAAGACTATTACAACGACTTCACGATGAGACTTGAACACCCAGTCATTGCATTGTTTCACAATCTCGTTAATTTTAAGTTTCCATTATACTTATGCGCTCTTTCCAACATTACCGTGCAAATTTCAAAACGAAAATAAACCGCAACTGCATTGATAAGTACGCAAAATATAAACTCCATTTTCAAGTCATCACTTCTACCATTACCTCGATGCTTGATATATTTCAACAAGCAAAAACACGCATAAAATCAATCCAGGCCTTACTTTTTTCACAAAGGCTTCCATCCCAGGCAGCTGAACAGAGGCACGAGAAACTGACGCCATCCCCTGTATTTACACAGGTGCCATTGTTGTGACAAGGGTTGGAAGAGCAAGGCTTGGGCGCTACAAGATATAAAGCACACTGTCAGATATGCAAAAGCAGAACTACACTACAAAATCATAAGGCTCCAGGCCACATAACGAAATAAACCGGATAAAATGGTCACTTTTTATTAATGGTTTCCCCTCATGCGTATGAGGGGGAAAGCACAATGAAATATACTGGTCAAAGACAATTTATTATCTTGATTAGAGATGAAATCTAGGGTAATACATTTCTGCTAATTTGCAAAGTGACAAAACAGTCTTGCCAACGTAGAGACTAAAACACTGATACGAAATAAGACAGGAAATGGCTCAAAACACATTTTCGTTTGCATCAACAACAGGAAATTTTTGTCAAAAAACTATTAAAACACTTCTTATCTAATAAAAGTATAGAAGACTTTATTATCAAGAACGTGACAAGGCATAAACACCAATAAGGTGTTATCAATTAACAGACACTTAGCATTTTTTCCGCTGTGAGAAAACGCAATTCAGATTTTACTGTGGACACGTTCCAAGCCAAGCGTTCTTGTCTTGTATGAAAGACGCGCGCGGATAAGGAAGAAATTAAAAATAGCGTTGTATAGCGCGTCTTACAAAAGCACACGCTATGTATGTATGCGGGAAAACTATTGAGGCGCACATGTTAGCGCGCTTGACGTGCGATCCGATGACAATAACGCCACAAACAAATGAAAGACATAACAGGTGTTCATTAGCAACACAATGCAAAGACAAAATGGTGGTACAAGATTATTTGCGCACAACCTGATTGAACTGTTTTTGATGAATTGGTTTTTCCACGGGTGACTCGAATGTTTGATCAATGAAACGACGCGTAACAAGCAAAAGAAAGAAAACACAACCAGTTACGAAAACGATGCAATAAAATAATCAATCAATTAACAACAACACTGAAAAAACTTACTGTAACAACACAGAAGCGGCACATGTTTGAGAAAAGCGTCTTACCTATTTGGCAAATTTTGCCTGTAAATCCATTCTGACAATCACACTCAAAGTGATTTTCCATTTCTTTGCAAAGACCTCCGTTCTGGCAAGGACTGCCATTACAATGTGAAGTTTCTGTTGAGACGAAAGTTGTTCATTAAATTCACAAAAATAAATGTAAATTCGCAGTTATTCGACTAAACCTTTTTCAGATTAATCTATTGGCCAGCAGACATTCTCACCTGATCGGCACAGTCTTCCTTTCCAAGGTTCAGGACAATTGCAAATAAACCCGTTCACCAGGTCCGTACAGTTACCGCCATTTCTACAAGGATTGGAGCTGCATTCATCAATATCTGACAAAAGAAAGAAGCAAACAAACACACTCAGGGAACATCAATCACAATTTTTATCTTGCCTATCAAGAACCCCAAACTTGACAAAGTCAATCTTGATTCGACCTATATCTAACCCTAAACCTAAAACTTCACTGACTTGATTCAATCTTCATTCGGCCTATATAATGCGTTGGAAGATGCACACGATTAGTGCGTTTAAATCGCTAACAGGGTGAGCTTGAAAAGAGACCAGTAACAGGTGTGGAGGAAAATTTTGTTGGCTAAGAAATTTAAGTTACTGAGAAAGAAGAGCAGAAATTGAGAAGGATCGATTCGATTAAATTCGCGATTTTATAACTGAAAAAAAAAAAAGAAGAAGTAAATGACAAGCTTTGTCGTACATAGTACCCTCCCATTCATTGCTCCGTCACACAAGACACAAAATAAGAACATACATGTAAACTGATGAATGATACGTACTCTGTGTGCAAAACTCTCCTTCCCAACCATCAGCGCACATACAAGTAAATGTCTCAATGCCGTCCATACAACTTGCACCGTTTTTGCAGGTATGATTCTGACAGTTGTCAATCTCTAATAATGGGAAAAGAAGTCTCGTATCATGAACAAATCCTGGGACAACATCCAAATCTAAAAGCGTTACTAAGTGTTCTGAGGCATCCTCATACCCTATTAGTTACCCCTAACCAACTTGATCTCCTTTAATTAAATGACCAGAGTCTATCATGATCTGCCAGAAACATTCTAACAAAACCGAAACTCATGCATCTATACTCTGTGTCCCCGCATCCATCAATCTGGTGAACTTACTTTCATGGCAGTGATTTCCGGTATAATCTCTGTCACACTTGCAGCGATGGCCACCTGCAGGCAGTAGTTCACAAGTACCATGTGCACCACATATTCCTGAGTCTCTTAACACTGAAGTTCCATTCACTACGACAGGCTCCAGACAAGGATCAATCACTGCAGAGATTTAAGAAAAGGGAATGTCAGTCTACGAGATCACATGCAATAAAACTGATCCACGCCACTGTTTTTCGTTCTCCAGCATAATTCAACAAGCAATTCTTCGTGGATTACTCAAGACTCATTCTTTCTTTATTTATTTGTTTATTTATATTTTAACTTTATTTAACCAAGATGCCCACTCTGTTCTGGCTGGATCGATGAAATAACAGATAACACTTAACCTCGCTCACCTTGTTCACAGAAGCTTCCCCTTGTCCCCGATGGGCATATACAGTGGAAGCTATTGATCTTATCCACACAGCTACCACCATTATGACAAGGGCTGGACAGACACTCATTGATATTGACCTGACAATGTATTCCGTTGTAGCCTGGCATGCAAACACAGGATGCTCCTGCTAAGCCATTGGAGCAAGTACCACCATTATCGCAAGTAAAGTTGTCACAGTATTTGATTCTTGCATTGCAATCATGACCAGTGAATCCTATGGGGCACGTACACGCATATCCAACAGAGAGGCTGTGGCAAGTTGCGCCATTATGACAGGGATTGGAGTCACATGCATCAATCTTTGTTTCACATTTCTGTCCAGTAAATCCGGGAAGGCAGTCACATGTCAATGAGCCATGGCCCTGGATGCAGCTACCATTGTTAAAACATGAACTGCTACTGCACGAGTTGATGGGAATTTCACACTCAGGACCACTGAACTCTGGTCTGGAAACAAAGTGAGAAATTAAGAGTGCACTTTTGGGGGGACTATTCCGGAATAAGAATAGAAGCATTGGCCGGTTTACGCGTTTTGGGGGGACTTATTCCGTTTTCGGAATGAACAGGATACTATTCAGTTCATTCTGCTCTCGATAGCAGAATGGACTGAATCAACAGAATACAGTTTAATCGGAATACACAGAATACGCTTTTTTGGGGGGATTATTTCGGCGCCCAAATGTCACTCTTAGTCGTGTCCAGACTACTCCGAGTGTTAGTTCTCAGGTCACCTCTGCAAGAACCATTCCGTTTTGGGAATACGCGTTTTTTTGGAAAACCTTATTCCTGTTATTTCGTAAATCCTAAACCGGAATAGACATACACAGAAAAGCCCACAAAAAATGCACCCTCGAACAAACTTCAACAAAATAGATCTTAATCAACAAATCTATTAAAGGAGCACGCTCAACCAGAATGCACTGCAGGCAAAGCTGCCATATTCAACATTTTCCGTATTACAGAAAAGGGCAACTATGCTCATATTTTTTTTGTTACGTGGATCGAATCAGAGCCGCTTTCGTCCATCTTTGCTCTGGAATATTTGTACGTTTTTCTGACAGGTCGGCATTTGAGGAGCAGAAACGAGATCCTGGATAACAACAACAACGGCGCGCAAAGCACTGTGGTTGAGTGTGCTCCTTTAACTAAACAGTTTCTTTGATCTGCTGAGTAGAATTGCATAACCATCATTATGGACAACATTACTGGTATACATATAGATCGCTTTCACATGACGTCACGGCGGCCATGTTTGTGCACCAAAACAAAAGAACGGCAGCCATATTTGCGTATAAGGCTAACCCTCTGGGAATTGGTCTCTATTTTTGTGCAAATACTTTCTTTTGTTTCATTAAACCAATATGGCTGCTGGTCACGTGAGTGAAAACAATCTATTGGAGAATATATGAAATTTTCATATATTTGAACGCGGATATGTTATGAGGTGTGATCATCAGAATTACAATTGCAATTGGAATTGAAGTGCAAATTGCATTGCACACTGCTCTACCAAGCCAACTGGAGCTGGTTCCTTACAAGTTCGTGTTATATCCCATAAATGGGAGTAGCTTTCTAATTCTACATTGTGACTTGCTCTCTGTAACATAAAAACACTTTCGATAAGATGTGAGTGTAAGATTCATCAATTTCTCACCTGCACTGACACTGATAGCCATTGTGCCTATCCATGCACGTTCCACCATTTCTGCATGGATTCAAAGTGCCGCAATCATTGATATCATGATCACAGTAAACACCAGTGAATCCTGCAGCACACTGACATTCAAACCCATCAACTCTGTCAATACATGTTGCTGAACTGCGGCAGGGAGAACTTAGGCATGCACTCACACTTATCTGGCAAAATGAGCCTGTATAACCTGATGGACAGACACATTTGAATCCATCTACGACATCCACGCATGTTCCACCATTACGGCAGGTAGCCATCAGACATTCGTTGATGTCAGTTTCACAAAATGCACCAGTGTATCCAGCAGGGCAAAGACAGCTACTTGTACCATCAGCATTCTTAACGCATGCTGCTCCATGTTGACAAGGATATGGGTCACAAATACTTGCTGTTACTGACGCGGAGCAATTTCTACCTGTATACCCTGACTTGCATGTGCATCTATAGTCATTACGTAAGTCCAAACAAGTTCCGTGAACACAAGGAGAGGGTTGGCATTCATTTATGGCAACTTTGCAGTCTTTTCCAGTAAATCCCGTCTGACACACACAAGTGTAATTCTGAATTCCATCCACACACACTCCTCCATTTACACAAGGGCTATTTAAGCAGTCATCAATATTTGTCTCACAGTCCTTGCCTGTAAATCCGCCACGACAACTACACTGGTAATCATTTACTAAATCTATGCAGGTTCCCCCATTTCTGCATTGTCCAGCGCAGTCATTAATACCTGTGAAATAGAACATACATATTTAAAGACCAGCATTTGCATTGCAGTCCTCAGTCAATATTCCTGATCTCTTAGAGAGGGCTTCAAATGACTGCACAAGAGGCTCTCAACACTCACTTTCATTACAGAATCTTCCCTTCCATCCAGATTGGCATTCACAAGCAAAGTCATTGATCAGATCAATGCACTTGAGGGCACTGGAACATGGACTTGATGAACACTCATCAACATCTGTGCGACAGGATGAAAATTGCATGAATGAAACATGACAAAACACATCTTAGACTGCAGAAATAGCCATTCATTTAGCAAACACCTCCAGAGGCATGCATAGCGATTCAAGTGTTACAACACGGCTTTCCCGCATTCCTCCCAGTCCCCCACGGTAAGTTATGAAACAAGGCCGAGATGGATAAAATTCCAAATGGTGGGACGTTTCCTCCAGCCATTTTGAATGTTATCCACCCCAGCCTTGTTTCAAAACTTACCGTGGCGGACTGGGAGGAATGCGTGAAAGGTCTGTTTCAATGACAATGTTCACAGAGTGCTAATAGGCCGGGTCTTGCTAATAGGCCAGGTGTTTGTTAGGCATCGCAGATCAGAGAATTTCCAGACTACTAGGTGCAATGCTCCTGCTAAATTTTGATGGGCTGTAGCACCCTCCAGGTTAATTTCCCCTAGATTCCCCTGTTACTTTATACTATCCTCCTGATACTTCAGTTCTTAATGAAAACCGTGAGAAGGGATTACAATCTAAACAATCTCATAGTAAGAAAAGGCAGCAGTTGGGCAGGGAAGGCATTGATTCTAGACTGACCATGTTCACACATGTGGCCTGTCCATCCAGGAGGACAAACACACTGGAATCCATGACCACTGTTAGTGCAATTTCCACCATTTTGACATGGTTGACTTTGACAATCTCTGTCTGCAAATAATAATGAATTCACACATCAGTCATGCTTTCTCGTGTATCAAATAAAATACATCCGCAGCCATAGCCTCTGCTAGTTAAATGACGAATACCGATTCCCCGGTAAACTCAACTGATGATATCATGCCTACTTACTGATTTCACAGGTGGGTCCAGCCCATCCTGGTGGACAGGTGCAGCGAAAGTCATTAGCATCATTGTGGCAAGTTCCATTATGTTTGCATGGTGATGATGAACAGTAGTCAATTGCTGTAACAAAAAAAGAATTCATTTGTTTGACTACGGTGCATCATGTATCTTAGCGTCTGGCAGTTAAATTGTCAATGATATTGCATTTTTTGAGAGGAATAATATATTTTTACAAGTCTGACCTGTTTCACAGTTCACTCCTGTAAATCCTGCTTGACATTCACACCTGTAGCGTCCAGCTCCAGTGTTGTAACATATGCCACCATTTTGGCAAGGTAATGATCTGCATAAATTGAGATCTGTAAAGAAACAATATATTATACATGTCCACTCACATGTTCTCTAGATGGAGGTTTTTCTCTGGGGAACTGTAGTTTTTTCCCTCACCACAAAAACCAACAATTCATTTGATTTGAGTTGACTGAATTTGTAGTCTCCCCAATTTATGCTCCAGCATTAAATTCATTGACACTTAATTAAAGTTCATTATTATTATTATTATTATTATTATATTATAAAGGAATGTGTTGTTGAAGAAAATATCAATACCTACCTCAATAACAATTTTTCATTTGAGTCAGTTTCCCCTAGCCCTCAGTTTATTCCTCTGGCAATTCTATTTCTACTTCAAATTTATCACCTCTTTGTTAATTAAGGCTCCCTTACTATATGTATGTTCCTTAGGAGGCCATGCACCCCAAACAGACATACCCCACCATACTCTCACTGTCTTATGTTACACAATCTAAAATCACCTGCATCGCAAAGTAAACCTCCCCACTGAGATTCACAGTTACATTGCCATGGTTCACTACAGGTTCCATGAACACAGCCAGGATACAACTGACACTGATCGCAAAGTTCTCCACCCCAACCTAAGTGAGGGTTGCACCTGAAACAGTAAATAAGTTTAAATCAGAAAATATAATGGCAGGTATTACTTTAAAAAGCTCAATTTAACACCACAAGGAAGAAGCCCTTGAACAACGTGCACCAGCTAACTTTCTTTGGTAATTACATGGGATTTTTACAAATTGTTTGAAAATTGTAGCTGTAGCCACATGCACGCTTCTCAAGGCTATTTTAAAGCCTGTTCACAGACCAACATGGTGATGATGATGATGAGGATCAAAAAGGCTTCCGTTTCAATATATGACAACTGGCAACTTACAAGCATTCTCCAGGTTGATTACATGTTCCATGCTCAGGATCACAGCCTGTTTTACAGATAGCTGCAAAAAAAAAAGGAAATGTCATTTTCTTATAGAGGACTTTGTTATGCAGCAATAGCTTGATCTGAAATTCAATTTCTTTACTTAAGCTTCTGAGAATAAAGCAACCCAACCTGTATTACATTGATTTCCTCTCCATCCAGGCAGGCAAACTTTGTTTCCACTTTCATCACAGGTGTAATGACCAAAGCTGTCATTGCGTGGCTGGCAAAATTTTGTGCAACGATTCCCGTAGTAGTTGGCATCGCAAATCACTCTTATCTTGTAACTAATTGTTGCAGCAGGACCATTATATGTATGTGATTCCCATGTCTTATTAGGAAGCAATGTGCCACGTTGTGTGGCTGTGTCAATGAGTTCACTGTTATCTGGTGGCAAAACAGAAACAGGTGGTACATAAATTGCACTGATGTAGCCAAAAAGAAGAAACAGTCATGATTAATGGTAAACCCAAGGGTCCAATGCAAAGGCTTCGAGTATTTGCACCCAGCCTTTCCTTTCTGGTCGATAAAAATAATCTCCTTCAAAGAGTGAAACAGGCTGGTGGCCACCTCTTAGTTACAACGCATTTCCTTTTTTATTAAAAACTCACTCTTCATATAACGCAATTCCAAAATTTTCACTGATGTAACAGCCATGGTCTTTATTAGGCATCATAACCATAATTTAATTGGACAATGTACAAGTAACTCCTTTTGCAGCTTTCCATCCAATACAAAATCCATATAGTCTGCCTTTTTTGACAGCTTGAGAAACACATTTATATTGGATACTAAATTGATGTCATTACCCATGACAGATTGAATGTCTAGTATCAATGTTAATCGAGAAGTTTCCAAATAAATTACACAAATTAGACTCTGGCTTTACCAAAAGCAGTGTCTACAAGTTTCTAGGATTAAACCCTTTGCTACACTATTCAAAACTGGCTGAATATGATCTTTAAAAAAAAAGGAAAAAAAAAGAGAAACTCTTGAGTAAGGCAAGATTGTTTAAGAAAGAAAAGAAAATCATTTACCAACTGAGAAAACTAAACACCTGCAGGACAACGAAATTCTCAGAGGCAATATCTTAATATATCTGTAGAAATCCATAATGCAGCCTTCCAAGGGGGGTTCTAGTGTCACTTTCTCACTTGTTTTAGAACCAGCCCATCACCACTTTTGTTACGGACAGTATTGGCATCATATTTCCTCACTGTCACCGTAACAAAATGTTGCCCTTTTTTCACCAGTTCCTGTTGACTGTCGGCGTTTCCAGAAAAGATTGTCACCACATTTTGAAGTCGCCTGTGGGCAAAACCCCTTGGAAGGCCTCTACAATGGTGACAAATAATAAAAAACTGTTTAAAAAAAACTGTTATGAGCATGCAGCAGAACTTACTTCCATTATCGGCATCCCAGGCCTCTAAAACTAAGTAATAAGTAGTCTGAAAATAGAACAAAACAAAGTTAACACAGCAAATTAAAGAATTTCAAGGCAAACAACAGCATTCGTCAAGAACAATGACATTATTTTGTCATTCCCAAGCAATATATATCTCTTTCTTATGAGTGAAGATTAAGAATAGTTACCTAAATCAAAATAAAGAATTCCATGCTTCAAAATTTTTAAAATTTCAACAATATATAGTGTAATCTATGCAGATTGAAATATGCATTTCCAAAGAGAAAAGTCATGAATTTAACTAAATATTTAAAATTTTAATGAAACAGCTGAATAAGAACATTGTCAACAATATTGTCTTCTGCTATGGCTTTTAATGTGCATAAATGAAAAGACAAAGTTGAATATTAACCTGCTGCACTAATGCCCTAAATGAGATACAAGTATTGTGTTTTTTCAGTGACAAGAAGAGAAACATGTGGAACTGTATCACACTGAATACATCACCTTCCCCAAAAAGTTCAGTTACCCAGATTAAGCATGGAGAATTTTTTAATTGTTGTGCCAATTTTGCAAAAATGTAAAGTGTTGGATCACTGTGGTGGCCTCTCTTAAAGAATTGTTAAAAAAAGAGAAACTCTAAACAGATTGTAACTTTTAATGAATCTCTAACAACACTGGCAACTTTCTTTTAAAAGATCCTGTCAAGAGAGGAATAATACATTGCATACAGTATCCAGCAAATCTAGATCATTAAAAATTAAGTATTTACAAATGTGTAACTCAACAATTCATTTAATTTGCACAAGGAATAAATGCTCAAGTTGCAAGATTTTAAACAGACAACAGCCTTTCCAAAGCACTTTTGATGAACCTTCATACACGATCAGTCACATGCCACTAGGATAAGAGAACAGTAAAGTTCAATGAACTTCAAAATACTAGAATTCAGAGAAGAACTGTCCATGCCTCTTAAGTCTTAGAGGTACGCAATTTATTATTTATACAATTAACAGCATGCGTGATAATTATATGACACAATGATGCTAACAATATAACAAGTAGTTTATTAACCAAGCAACCATCAAAATCGCACAAAACATTGTGTTCCATTTCTCATAATAATTAAAAATCTTCTGCAAGAAAAATAATGGTTATAGCAGTTCTTGTGTAGGTGTATAAGCTGATTCAGCTTCCAGTCTTGCTTTGCTTACTCTCATGTGAGTAAAAGTCTTGGAAAACCACAATATAAGGACCACAGAACAAGATAATGAAATGGAGAGTGAGTTCATTTGCTGGTCAATTTTAGGGGGAAATATAACCAAGAAACCTTTTAATCAGGAAGTGTAAACGTGCTTATGATATTATTCCGCATACTATTCAGGTGGTTACTGTTTCACTGAATTTAACAAGAATAGAGAGCATACAATGTATCCAGAGAGCCTTGTTTATGGGATCCATTAACATACCATATTAATGTCCACAAGAAAGATTTTGTCTGAGTCTACAACTAAAACTAAAACTCAAATGACACTCATCTGAATATTTCACAAATATTAATGTCTGAATAGAAAATAGACAAAATATTTGGACAAAATCTTTTTTACCAAATCTGTTTTTGCTTCAAATGGATCTGACTTAGTTTGACAACTGAAAGGAATTGCATTGGGTAAGCAGGAAATACAACTGAATTTACTGTCTTCCCAAATTCTTTACCTAAGAGACAAAAAACTGTTGTTTCAATAAAATTAACAGAAAAATTGTTGCTTAAATAAAAGGACTTTCCAGGTTAAATTCATGAGACTTCGCATCAAACAGCACATCTCTCTAGCATGTTTTTTTTTTTTTGGTCAGTTAAGTACTGAAGTGTAGTACAAGCCACATTGTTACAGAGTTGAACTTCAAAGAAAGGCAAAAAAATAAGGAGTGGAAAATTAACACAAATTCAAGCAATCCAATAAAGTATATAGACTATGGATGGTCTCAGTGACAAATATTTAACTTCCTGGCTCATATCAGGAATAAAATAAAAGAAGAAAATTGTTTTTTGCACTTAGAACTGAAACATTAAGACATTGAATAGTAGTACTCAATATAATTCCTTTCCCTTAAAGGACAAAACATATTGTAATGCATGATATGTTTAAATCATGAGGAAAGTCATATGTTATTATATCAGTAGAGACCAAAGATTTCTCGATACAATAACAATAATATTCTAAACATGAGAGCAAACTCCTGACAAATTATACGGCAAATGACTACTATTTCTGAAAATACCACAAAACCGATAGTTTATAGACGGACACAACTCTGGAAAACTTAACAAACAAGCACACGTGATTTAACAAATCATAAATCTTCATAAGAATTCTTATCTCATGAGATCTGATTCAATGCACCAAGTGATCTTGAGGCCACAAGCCGCGAACAAGATCAACAATGAACACAAGATTTAACGAGTTAAGGATTGATTTTCATCAAAGAGACTAATTCTTAATTTTAACCACAATGTGGCACCATGCAGCCAACAAAAAGAAACTAAAAAAAAAACACAAGGTGACCCAAACATATTTACGTTAAAGAAACTGGTTTTAAAATTAGCCCAAGTGTCGGATTTCCTCCTACTGCTCGCGTATGTAATTTATACGTCTAAGGCTTTTCCAACTTAAACGAGGAGAAAAGCGTTATCAACGCTGTCAAGATTAAATTGTAGTTCAAACCAGGACTCGGAACATGTGTCACGTTTCATTCAATAAAGAAAAGAGGTGAAAACAAGCCTAATCGACAAAGAGATCAATAAATTGCCACCGCAACCAACACAGATTATCGCAAATCTTGCTTCGGTTAAGATCTACAGTGGCATCATGAGATCAGACACTCAAAGATTAACTACTAGTAACTCCCAGGGCAACCACTCGTTTCTCCAGAGTATGCACCCGATTGTAAGTTTAATTGCGCCGTGATACTCTCAGTAGTTAGGGGGAAACGTAAAGAGCAATATTTGTCTTCAGCGAAGATGAACGTGGGAAAGCTCTAAGTAAACAGTTTCAGATTTCGCTGATTTCATGAAATCAACACCGTCGACGTTATTGACAATTCGGAAAACACGCGACACTTGATTTTTGCCCAGGACGAATATGTACTCTTTTCTATCAATTGCAATGCCGCTTCAAAGCTTTTCTTTGATTTTTTTCCAGTCAGTAGCCATCATTGTGTTGCAAATAAACTCTAACTCCAATTAATTAACATAATTCACACAAAAGGCTGTCAAACGAAAGACACGTGGCCCTGAAATTTTACTACAACGGATGGTAAACAACACTGAAAATGTATATGGCAAGGCTCTCCAAGGAAATGTCTCGCGGGCAGTCTTAGCCTTAAGCAGCCTGTTTGGATAGCTGCAGCTGTGTTTATAGGAGCGATTTCCAGTAGCGACGTGGATGTCGATTTTGTGAAATGAACGTCCTTCTGCCATTTGCTTCCGAGCGCCAATGAGAGGAATTATTTTTTGAAATGCAAACTTTCAAGTGCAATGATTGTTTCGTGCGAGCGTACTCGAAAGCGGCGATTTTAAGATTAATACCCCCACGAAATAACTTTCAAAGAATTTGTGATCAGTTCTTTCACACAGCATTTTCTTTTATCGGGCTAAAAACGGCTGTTAGACGCGGTTACATTAAAATTTTATTATTGAAAAAAAAATATCCCATCTGCGTGAACGTTCGCATAAATTTAATCCAAATTATTACGTTGAATTTTCTAAGATTTTAAAAATAACGGAACTGCTCCAAGAGAAAAATGGAATTACCCTCGCTGTTTTAAAGTAACTTCTAAAAAGTTATCAAATTGACTTACCAGCCAAGAAAACGTGAAGGGAATAGAAATCGGGTTGCGAAACCCATTCGGCGTTGAAGTGTTTGTAAATGTGATCGAGCTGCCTCCTAGAACAGCAGTTGTATATTCGCCAAAAGTACAAGGACCAGATGATGAAACGGACTGTGTGTACTGCTTCAGACAAACCCTGAAGAATGTGTCGCACTCGTCCAGGCATAGTTGTTGTCCTCGATATATTGTAAGACTCCCATCACAGCAATCTCCGTCCGATTTCTCACCTCCAATGTTTTGCAGTGAAACCAAATGGATTTCAAACGATCCAGACCCAGTGGCAGTCTGCGAAAAACAAAAAAGTCAGATTTGTAACTCGCGCCGCAAAGCCGAAAAAAAGTTGTGGCTACGACATTACACCTGACCGAAACACGAGAATTCACCACTTAGCGCACACAAGGTCTATAGCTAACCTGCACATGAATGAACTGGAGTAAGGCTTCGAAAAATAAGCATTTCAAAAGCAGACCAGAGGCCATTGCTACAATCCCTATCTAGAATTTAGTAAAGCCTTTGACTTTCCGGCCGAAATTTGGCGCTCGTGCGTGTCCGACATGAACGGCGGCCTGTGCGCCGATCGGATAGGAGCTCAACCAGCACACTTGCAAATCATACGATTCTGAGTGAATGTGGAGAGCAGAAGACAGATGTAAGGCTTTGTTGGGGGGTGCGGTAATGCTAATGAGTGAGCATGCGTAGATTAATTAGTGACGCAACGTTATACCCATGGGTACACTTATCTCTGTTGTGACTGCCAGTGATTGGTTAAAGGGCGAAAGTACTGTAAACACTTTCCACGAGCCAAATTACTTGAAAATCTCCTCAGACTTCTTCTGGTTAGAAAGATTCTTCAAGTTGATCACTTGCAGGAGCTCCGCGCTCGGTTTTATCTCGGCAATAAAGGCAATATCGCTTGTGCACATAAAATTTGATGAAAGCTGTCGGTCATTGCCCAAAGGCAGAAAGATCCTCACATAAAATTTAATAAAAGACACTATTGAAAGCTCCATTAAGGCAAGGGATAAGCGAAAAAGGCTCTAGATTGACTTTATATCCACCTGCGGCAATCAGACAATTCCGCGATACCTGCGCCGGGAAACAAAATCATTGTCCAACATTTTAATATGTTTTTACGTGCAAGCCATAAGCGGCATGTTACAATAAGACGAAAGGATCTGAAATGTTTACAAGAAAATACCAAACTAAATATTGTGGTTTGCATTTAACAAATGCTAATAAGAAAGATGGAGTGTAAACAATAGTCCTGGCGCGTGCCACTAAGCCAGGAAAAGAATAGCGCGCGTTTTACTTGTTTCCTAAGCGCGTGACAGACGCCAAGCAAGTCTCTTGAGAGTATTAAAACAGTGCTACACCTGGGTCAAATAAGAGGACCCGATAAGAGAATAATCAACCTCTTTTCATCAAAAGTACTGAGAGCATTGATCTCAATTTTCGCCACCCACAAAGAACCCGTGAAAACCTGTCGTGTTGTTATGACCTAATCGGTCCACATAAGACAAGCGCATCATTGCAGGGATTATTGGAGTGTTGCGGTAACAGGAAAAAGTTATAAGAACCTCCTTCCCAACATTGACCTGTTCACTAGCTGACAAGTTGATCTTGTGAAAAGGGTGCATTTTGTAACACGAACTCTTCACTGAATAGCTTTAATGAGCTTGGCGCGTGCCACAAACAGAATATGAATTGAATGGTTACTAATTACAAGATGGTGAAAAATACCCTGTGTTGAGTGCTGGATGCTAGATACCATCCAACCCAGTAACTGGATTGGAAAAGGACACGTAGTTAAACTCATTATCAACGGGTCGGTGAGTACGGCAGGATACTGTGCTTCACAAGAATATCCTTACGATAAAAAATTGCCGTGAGGATTCAGAAAGCGAGGGGGTGGTATAGTTTACGAGGAACAACAAATTTATCCAAGAACTCTTGACAAACAGTGATGCACGAAGGAAAGAGCAGCGGACCACAACTCGTTTTCATATTTTTATCACGCGGCGGCCATGTTGGTTAGGAATAACAGAACTCCTACCCCGAGCCTCGAGTTGATAAGTTTGAGGACGAGTTCGGGGGAGACAAAACAATGCTTTTCAATCCCTCGAGACTCAAAATGGCCGCTGCGTGATAAAAGCCCATTAGCTCGACAAATAGATAATGTTGAGATGTCCAGCTCTAACCAGCAACAAACTGAAATCTGCGTAATATTCTCACGGACAAACCGATCGAGAATGAGATCAAATGTGGATGGGATGAAAGGTTAAACGTGTTTTGAGGACGGCAGCGGTTAGAATTTTTGAGCGATAATCTTGCCGATTATCTTCGTCATCTCGAGCCTTCGTGTGTGTCTTTCCTAAAACTTGCCTTTTTGATCGGACTTTTTCTGCATATTATTTTGCAGTTACAAGATACTTCAAGAAAATTATCACGCTAAATTGACAGTACAAGGTTTTAATGTCTTAAACGTCGCAGCAGCCGCGCCCGCGCGCGCCAACGGCAGTTCCGAGCACGCATCGACCCACAAAGGCGGGAAAAGGCTACGTGAACCACAAGCGTGAAATGCATTGAGATCACTCCTCTAAGGAATAGATAACTACTACTGCTGCCTTGTATTGACCTCACGTCATGCCAGGAGGATATCAAGTCGTGCGTAACTAAGACACGGAAAAAATTAGATTACCTCAAAACGTAAAAGCAATTCTGACAAGTTTCCGGTGTTTTTTATAATGTAGAAACGCTATCAGAATATTCTAAATGGATATAAAGCTGCGGCGTCTTACTGGCGCATCGTTAATTTATAAGACCTGGTGGCTTTTCGCACAATTTTACGGAGAAAAGTTGCTCTTAATACCAGATTTCTCTGCGATATGAGGTTTTTTTTTTTTCATTGCCAAAAACGTTCAAGACATAACAAACACTAACAATGAAATGAAAGAAAAACACTTGTGAAGTAGCGTGGTCTTCCGCGCATAAATTAGCATGTCAAGTTCATTAAAAGTTGGTTGAATTTGCATATAAAAAGAAACCATCGCTCATAATAATCTTACTATTAGTTTTCATATCATTACAAACAAAAGCGCACACATGGCTTTTAGAACAATATATGCATGAAAAGAAAAGTAGGCTCAAGGACACGCACGCACACTTGAGGCTTGTATGCTACCGCCGAAGATTACCTAATATTATTTGAAATCATATAAACACGAACAAGCTTGACTGATCGAACGTTTGAAGCAAATATGACGAGATCGGTTAGTTTAAGGACGCTTTGATCATCATGATGGGATTAAAACGGCACGTGTTCACCAACGCTATTTCATGAGCGCACTCCAATATAGAAAAGATAAAGTCGCAAAATATATGCTTTAGTCCTTGAGTAAATTGCATTTCAATTTTAATATGAAGCCTCGTGCGAGTTAATATATTGGTTCGAGACTTGTTAAGTTAGTCAAACAAGTAAGTTTGCAGTGGAATGTGACGGACAAGCCACCACGTGCCACAGCTGTTCTACAACAAAGACGATAAGTATGTTCGAGCGTGCCATAGAGTAAACCGAAATTTATTCAAACAAAAAAGGTCGAAACAAACACCTGTAGAAGGAGGAGCCTTAAAATACTATTGTACAGCATACAATAGCATAACCCTGTGTGCGGTGTACGAGGCAGCTTCATTAAAAACGCCAGGTTATTTGAAATACAATGGAAGCTAAACTTTTGCGTTCCTTTTATTACTTGACTGCTCCTCAGTTCTCCGATATCTTCACCTTTGTGGGGCAAGGTTTAAATTTCACAACCAAGGAAATAACAGCTCGGAATATAAGAATGTAGCAATTCCTCGTCAAAACCCTAAAATTATGGCGAACAGAATTGTTCATTCTGCAAATGCGCGTTGAAAATCATCGAAGCATTCAAGGAACGAGTCCCGCGAACCGCTGGAGCTGATCGAACTAAACAAAAGCTGCCGGGAGAGTGCGTCAGCTGGCAGGCGAGAGAAGTGTGCCATTTAATAAATACCGAGCGTTAAAATGGACAATTACCGCCGCGTGTCTCAACCGCGCGTACAAAAGAATTCCGATACTAACTCGAGTTCCTCTAGAAGAGCAATGATTTAAAAGCAATAAGGAAGGCCAGCTGCAAAAACACAATTTCAATATTACATCGAGGATCAACAAATTTTAAATGATCTCTTGAGGAGACGCATATTTAATCAGCAATGCTGAATGGTTAGGTAGCTGAAAAATGCTAAGAATGAGTCCAACGGCATTATTTGTTCAAGAACAAATTCGCGAGATTTAGTACACTACTTTAGCCATAGCTTCACCTGACTACTTTAGTCCGTCAGTTCAAGGAGACAATGGTCTAAGGTCACATTCTTCCAAAGAATCTCTCTCATACATAGGTGTTATTAGATTTAAGGACAATTTGACAATGAAATCCTTATTAAAGACGTCACTCTATACAATGAACAGTAGACACCCAAGAATATGTCACTGCGTATGCGCTGAAAGTATGTACCATTTTTTGTAGCTACTGATGGTAAGTATGGCAAACGAATCGATTAAAAGTGACAAAAGCCGCAAATTCTGGAAATTCAGTTTATGGTTTGTCCTTCATCCAAACAAGCAATTTAATAAAGCCCTGTTACATTTGAAACTGCTGAACTAGGGAACGAAAGTCGTGTAGTAAGCACTAACTTTTGTGCAGTTGCAAAATACCTGCGGCACTGAGTACGCCTTCAGATAAGAAAACGCAATGAGGCAAGTAGAACGCAAACTAATATAAAAAGACCCACACAACAACATATCCAAATAAAATTGCAGTTAGCGGGCTACCTCTGGCTGTGATTTCATTTTTCAAATAAAACGTTGACCACGGTCAAGAAGCGACCTTGTGCCGAATAATAAGCCGGGCCGCTCCTTCCTTTCTCAGAAGAGCATGGGCTCATAGCCTTCCTTTTTAGTCATTCCAGTATGGTCAAAACCAACAGAGACGTAGTATTCACAATTCTAGTATTCAAAATCCTTTTCTTGGCGAGGAATGGAATTTTTTAGCCTGCTGTTATTGTGAGGCTCAAACGCAAATTCGTTTTGACACGAGCTCTCCGTATGCCGAACTCCAAAAACAAGCCGTTTTTTTGCGGGAAAAGTTAAGCGTCTCTATATGTAGAATTTTACCAACCGAAATACAAATTATGCCCGACTTGCGAGTGTAAAATGTTGTAACAAAA
This sequence comes from Astreopora myriophthalma, assembly GCA_014634185.1. Taxonomy (NCBI): domain Eukaryota; kingdom Metazoa; phylum Cnidaria; class Anthozoa; order Scleractinia; family Acroporidae; genus Astreopora; species Astreopora myriophthalma. Next base: position 690,024 of record BLFK01000951.1, on the reverse strand, counting down.
TTGGCGAGCGTTGGGTCGGTGCCGATGGTCGTCGACAAATCTTCGCAGAAGTCGTAACGTCGCTTCGACCCAGATGATCCAATGGGAGGGAGACTGAATTAATATCACGGCCAACAGTGCCAGTAAGATGGTAACTCCCCAATCAATGCTCCATCACAGGCCTTCTCAAAGTTACTAAACTTACTTTTCATTGATCCAGTAAAACTTTTAGACGTGATCTCGACATTGCGCTAAATCAGTTTAACAAGGAACATTTTGCGCACCCACCTCAACCCTTAACTGAGAAGAGACAAACTGAGTTCATACACATTAAAGGGGCACCATTACGCTACTTTTAGTAGCGCACTGAAAATCCAAACAACTGCACTTTTTGGTTGATCTCAGCGGCAATGTAATGGCTAAAACTCCTTTAAAAAGGGCATTGCAATACAAAGAAACTGTTTACAGATCTCTTCAGAGGCAGATGACCAAGATAGAGATGGCTTTAAAGTCAGTGAAAACGTCGGACCGACGTTTTCAAGTTTTCCTCTTGTAAGTTACTAAAAATCGGTTGTATAACATATTTCAGCTCATTCTTTTGTTCCAGATTCAGGGCTTTATTTCTCGAAACGAGTCGAATGTTAACTGACAAAGTGCTAAATGTTTACATTTAGTAAATTTTGACCAAAAATCACGATAGCCTCCATGACACTGCCTCATTAAAGCTATTGAAGCAGTTTGCCTTTCGGTCCGTGATCCGCGATTGACCTAAAAGGCATCTGGATCAGATAACCTCGCAACGTTTCAAATATTACTGACATGGGAAATCGAACCTGTATTTAAATTAGTCAACAAAGTAGCAAAATAAGCACACAGAACCGTAACCTCTAGACGATGGAATGAAGCTTTTTCCTTTGCTTTGAAGCGGAGAACTCTCAATAAACCTCTTTACCATTAAACATTTAATTACATAAACACGTATGAAGGAACAAGTTAGCAATCTTCTGTGGGATCAGTAGCCATAAAAAGGACGAGTCAGAATTTTGGGAGCTTGAAGTTTACTGTCGAGTGACCGACAAGAAGTATACTTATTTCATACTTGGCCTACAATGAAATTTGTAAATTGTGGTATTTTCTACGCAGTTGTCATGTTCAAAATATATGTCTTAGTAAATTAAAACATATTGCACAGAACAATCGGCTGTTCTAAAACAACCCGGCCCCCAATTCCGGCAATGTGCATATGATTTGCGTCTTCGGCCGTGAATGAATTCATCTATAAATTAAGGCTCAAATATTCAAGTTCTTGATCGTCGAAAGAAACACTGACAAGCCTGCAAACACTTATGATACTGGAATGTATGAGGTCTGAGCAAACCTTGATAGACCTGTAGCGCCATTACTACCTTAGATTTAGCAGCTTTATTGCCTTTTTATCGACTCAGTAATAGATGAAATAGCGGTTACTCAAAGCCACCAGTTACCTTCTCAGCGTGTAATGCTGGCGTAAGTTTCCCTGCACTCTTTTGTCGTCAAAAGTTTTAACTGCAGAAACGCGGTGATGGCATTGAGTGACGGATTTGGCTCAATACAGCAAATCTAAGCTCAGTGTTTACAGTTTAGTATCTACTGTTTGTGCGTTAATTGCAATCAGCGCAAGAAGACCATGAAATGACTTAATTAACATGCCAATCACCTATTGTTAGAGGAATTATATCTGGAATTAAAATATCAGAACCTTTGTTTGTTTGTCATGCGTAGCTGGTTAAAGTAGTATTACTCTATTGTAAAAATAAAAACAGGAAAAGAAAATTCCTTACAGGAGCCAAAATAGGCCTGTGAAGTTATCGCTATCAGGTTAACTGAATTTACCAATGTCCAGGATTGCAACTGAAAAGTGTTGAGATGGCTAATTGAGCTTCATGTAAGTTCTATCCCGATTGACCGGGCTGGCTCGGTTTCCGAAATCTCGCCTCACCGGTAAATCCTAAGAGTCTCAGTGCGATCATATGGGAGGGCGGGCTGGCTCGGTTGCGGAGATCTCGGGTTCTGAGTCCGGTTACCGGGATGATTTTTTTTTTTCATCTACGCATGCCTTGTGTTTAGTTCTTCAGTCTGCCTTTCGCGGCTTCATCATCTGAGTGACCGGGCTGAAATTTCCCATATGATCATTCCGGCAAGAATGAAGAGTATGAAGAGGCATTCACACCTGAAGAATTTTGCTTTATCTGCTGTGTTGATTGATGGAATTTTGATGCAGAGCCCCCATGGATACCACCCTTCGAGATGAATGGGCCATCCTATTTAAATAAAGCTTTATTCGCTTACTTTCTTACATACGCCTTTTTCACACGCGGCCAATTAAACTCCTGAGGGAAGTCCCGAAACTAGGCTTGATTTCCGCCGCTCTCTCGTGTCCGGTCTACGGGGGAGGAGCGCGGGCTCGATTCCCGAACAGCGGCTGGAAATCGAGCCTATCCCGAAACTGGTTCCCAAACTAATCAATTCGAGGCTCCGGTCGCGATTGATTGTTCCCGGCCAAGACAGCCGCCGCGTGACAAAAGCCCTCTGGCCAAAAAACAACTAATCAGAAACAAAATGAAAACCACTTGTGACTCCCTTGCATGCACTCTCCCGCGCTCAGTGTTCTGATTGGTTAACTTTGTCGTCTGTTGTGACGACAACAAAGCAGTATGCAGGACGTTTGTCACCAGAACCGAGTTGAAAGGTCTACGTCCCATGGGTCTCCTGTAGCTCGGTGGTCGAGTGTCCGAATTAGTAATCGGAAGGTCCGACTAGTAATCGGATAGGTTCGACTTCTGCTAGCAGCACTCGGAATTTTTTCCGAGTATGTCCGCGTCATTACTGATAAATTCATCATTTCAAACTCACTCACAGCTCTTGCAATCTACTTACGTCTTCGTCCGACGAGGAATAATGAGAAAGGTCTTTGTACTGCAAATCAGATCCAACGTTGGCAGACACACGTACTGGAAAAAATGGTGTTGACAGAACTTTGGTAAGAAATTTAAGTAAAACTTAGCAACGGGTTAGTGGACTATCACAATTAGTTTATAGCTTGCAATTTACAGACCAAGCTAAACATTCAAACATAGTTGAACCACCAAAAAGCTCGAATTGAATGAAGTGATGGCCTTTCAACTTTTTTTTACGTGTGTTACGGGCTGACGCCCGATCTCACCCCAGAGAAAGAACTGTAAACCGCCATGAACTGTATGGGATATGTGCGGTATATAAATCCATTACCATTACCATTACGTTGTACGTTGAAGGGTCTAAGGCGGGCTAGGCATCACTGCTGTAACTACGTGAACTTGTTGCTCAGGCCGCTAAGATGTCGCAATCTGCTGGCGGTGTAGTTAGTAGTTTTTTCCTGGAGTAATCGAGCTTAGTTCTGCAATTGGCGCAGAAAATTTTATTGTTCGCAATGCGCATGCCCAACACAACAAGAAACCTTCGCTCTTTTCCGAAGCGCAGTATCATAATTTGAGGAGGCTCGAAAGGGTTTCTTACAGCTTATATACATGTCGGAACAATCCAACATTAAAAATTTATGTGACCCGAGCATGGGGTGAGTGCCTTGCGCGCGAATTTATCACCGATGTATTTACATGTATCATGTATTCACACATGAGTGAATGAATTATTCACTCTTGATTCACAAGCTTACTGTAATGGCATGTATCACGTAGTAGTTTCACTTCTAGTTTCCAATGCATGTGGAAACAAAGAAACTTGAACGAAGTGATATTTTCCACGCGTTATACAAAGCACGCTTGCCAGAATGTTAATTTTCTTTACAAATTCAGGTCATTTTGTCTTCCACACGGTACAACTGGAGCACTGATGTATTACGGTATTTGCGCGTGCGCAGTGGCGGTATCTCTGGACACTTAAGCCTGAGCGTTATACCGTAACGACGAACCCCGAGATTTCTGATCGTGGATCGTTCACACCAGCCCCGAGCATCGTTCCTTCACTGTCTATCTGTCAGATACCCGTTCCCGACAGGTAGTCCCGCTGTTCCCCGCCAAGGCAGTGAGGCCCCAAACTATTTGTGACAGATCCCTTAAATAGGTCTGATCTAACAATGGGTCATGTCGCCACAGAAGCAAGTATCAGCTAGGTATTAGCCACATATTGTTACATGGCACAGGACCAAAATAAAACTGCAGCGGTTTGTAAGCATTGGACAATTGCCACACACGTGATAGCCGTGATGAGTTAGTCAGGGCGCGCTCTTGATGCTACAAAACAGATCTAAGAATTTTCCTTGCGGAGACTTCTTAACAAGTTCGTACATTCGTTTGATAATTGCGTCGTCAAAGAATGAATTCACTACGGATTGCCAAAGATCTCGAAACAACCTCGTGTAATAAATGATGACAGTGCATTTGTCAAGTACCAGTCATGTTTTGCGTTCGTCTCAAGCAAATGAATGAAGTCTCAAGGAAATAAAGGGAAATTTGACATTAGTTCCCATTGTATCTATTGCGTTTATACCGTAACCGATTAGTAATCTTTCCCTGGATGTTTCACGCATTGCGCGTGAGGCTCAAAGTGAACACTAAGCCCGACCTAAACTTGAGTCAACGCTTAATAATTGATGAATTCTTAGTTTGTTACATTACGTTAATTTGTTTAAGTAAGTTGATAATTAGTTGTCAGACTAGCCTTTCATAGCGGCTTTTAGCAATAAAAACTCGTCACTTTTGTATAGAGAAACATGACTGAACTCGTCAAAACTGAAAAGTGTGGAGTCGATTAGCACAATTTATGGTGTTATCGGCATAGTCAGCTATAGCCATTAAAAATTGGTACTCCCACATTTCAAGCCTTCACTACAACCTGATGACCAAGTTAATACACTGAGATGGAGAAAAGAGCAGGAACAAGTGCAAAGAATTCATAACACTGACAGCAAACGCAAAGATTAGGCAGTTGTTATTGGGGTTGTACTGTCCATGTTTTTTATTCAGTAACTCTAGGTTCAAAGTCTGTTAACAACAACTACACAAGTCATCGTGCTGTATGCTAAACCCACGGAATAGCTGAAACCGATGCTGTAAAAAAGAGCGTGGTCACTCCTACAATTTTAAGTTGTGTGTAACATATCAAATATAGACGGAAAAAACCTCAGTTTTTAGTTCTCCGATGAGTAGAGGAACTCATCGTTGATTAAACTGGTATCATTTCATAGCACATTTCCTATACCCTCCTTTAAGCCAAGACGCCCGGCCTTACGGTGAATTAAAATGAAAATTAGACAATAAGTTGGTAAAAGAAGTGATCCAACTGACTCCACAACCTCCCCCCCCCACCCGGGGGGGGGTTATTGGCAAGCTTTAAATGACGTCATAATTGTGCATCCCTGCATTAGTTCGACTTTAAATTAAACACTTGGCCTTGACAAAAAAGTTTATGTGGATCCCTATTCGTGTAAAACTGATCAAAATATCAACTGGAGCAGGGCATGGAAATAGAAGCTTTGTTGAAAAAAGCAACAATGACAAACAAGCAGTTGAACCCGTTTCCAAGCTAAGACCACGGGAACCTTAAAACAAAACCCACCCAACAATGAAAGTAAAGTGAAGAACCAACTTTTATACATGGTAGAGTTTAAAGCGTCAAGCTTATGGCACCGAGTATATAAAAAGAAACCATTCAAATGAACGTAACAACATAAAGAGACCAAACTGGAGGGAGGCAAACAGTTGGCTCCTCACAATACGTGGCGGAATTCGAATCTGGTCTTCCGAAGACAAATCCAGTCGGTGGTGAGAGCAGGATAAGGAACATGCTAGAACCTCCGCATGCAAACCCGGCCCGGCGCCAAAGCATCGAGCTACGCCGCCGCTTCGAACAATCGATCGTTCCAATGAGAAAGATTCTTTCACTGAAATGAACTGCGCAGACTGAGCACTGCTCTTCTTACGAGTTTAAGGCAAACGCCTTTTATTATTGTTAGTTACGACGAAAAAAATGCAATACACTTACCAGCCAACAGCGGAATGCAGGTAACCAAAAAAATCGCCACCTTCACCCACAGGCATCTTTGAAACATCTTTACGACGAACATATCACCTCAATTTCAGCTGAAACAGAGCAATGTCATTCCGAATCACTACTCTTTTTTATAGTAACAACTACAACACCGGGTGTTACGGGCGGAAAAAACGACATCCACCCCCCTGCACAACAATGAAACATCAAAACCGACATAACATGTTCAAATAAAAACAAATCAACCACCAGACAAAATAAGAGCAAAAAAAATGACATCGTTGGCCAAACGGGTGTGTTATGTGAACTTGTGTTTTCATGTCGTCCCATAACCGAGAATGCGACGATAAGAAAAGAAAGTAATGGGCAAGTCAGTTACTGATTATCCACGTTCCAACCTTACGACAGATTACCCTTACAGGCCCTTCCTTGTGAACACAGCTAAACTGACATAAGCTTCAGCGTGTAAAAATTTGGCATCAGAACAACAAAAAATAAATTAAAAAACGTCCATATTTAAGTCGATGTCACGAAAAAAGAAATCCAGTGATATATAACTGAACAGGAATGAAGTCGGCCTCCATCGTTTAAAGTTAACTGATCATGTTATCAGCTGACCAATCGCAATCTCACCAACAGCATTGAGAAGTGATACTTCCATTAGACGGCGAAAGCCGGTCGATCCTTGTTACATTTCAACACGTTTGTACAAACCGCACGAGGAAGGTTTGGCACTGACTTACAAAAAATGTTGTTTTATTGCGAAAAGAGTTAATATTTTATGAGGGTCCAATGTACTAAACACCTGCGCGGCGCCAAAGTTTCTACAGACACAACTGACATCTTACTCCTAACACTGACACAGCGGACGCCAGCATACCTCGCTTCACTCTAGCTGTACCGTAATCTGTCAACATCTGACTAAGTGCTGCGCAGAGCCTCTTGTCATAGAAGTGAGCCAAAAGCTAATCAAGAAGAATATCGGCCTGTAATCACCACCCGTATCACGCCCGTTATGTTCGACGATTTATTATATAAACAATCTTTTCCCAAAATATAACCGCAGAAATGTCCCGCATCAGCCTTCCCCACCCCCTTCTCCCCTCCCAAAATAAAATGTTCAACCATAAACATTGTTCTGCGTCAGTTGAAGTTTTTCAAGTCCCTCCGACTCGCTCAGTCCACGCAATTCATATCAGCTATGGCTTGGTTGCATAAAAACATGTAGAATGGTCTCGTACACTCTCTTCCTTTTACCGCAATATACATTCAAAATAACACTTCTGTTTGTGATAAATTCTGAATTGGCAATGATAAGACTTCTTAAAAGCTGTTGTATGAGATGCCATTTATTTTACAGTTCCTTCGTTCCAAATGGCATTTGGAGCATTCAGGTAGTCATCATCTTCCACTGAATAAGATGCCTTCGACTGATGAGTAAAACTGAACACTGGCGGCAAAACATCACCCTTAAGACTGAACTGAAGCAAAGAGCACAAGACACTGAGCCAGTATCTGCGCGAGTGCACCTCCTGTTCTTGGCAAGAGTATTGTAGTCGTGAAATAATGATGGTTTTGCCGAGTTCTCGTTAGGTAACGGGTGGAGAGGGGACACCAGAAAACCCACAGTTCCTTTTAGCTAGGGAGGAACTGAGGCATCGATGGTTCACTGAGATCAACTGGACATGGATGCTTTTCAGTGGTTTGAGATGACGACGAAATCAACTCCGAGCAAAAATAATTAGTATAATTAACGGACTGACACGATGACACTGCTATGTTAGAGCCTTCAAGTTGCTTGCTTTGTCAATATTTATTCGACGCGGGAAAACTTTCAAAGCTCTTGATTAGTCCTTGGTTTTAAGACTACAGGACAACTCCTGCGAGAAGAAAGCACTTGTTTTCTCTAAGGAATGCCACCAGTCGAATTCTTTCGCTAATCCTGGTGGTGTCTGTTCGATAGCAAAAGAATTGAAGACCTCAAAATGATTGTGGACAATCTAAATGACAAAAAAGGCCATTTTGTTTAAAGTGCCTCATAACTTACTGTCTGTAATTAAAAAGAATAAACATTTTTTTCTAATTCAGTAAAACGAATGAAAATTTGAATCAGCTTGGAGGAAAAGCTCATCGCTATCTTTTAAGGCAGCTCTAAAAACGTCAATATCAACTGTTGAAAGAGCTTAAAGGTAGTTTTGCACTGGAGACTGTTTTCAATTATGCACAGGCTGTTTAATTCTCTGAATATTGCTTGGACCGTTATTCTCCTTTGACGTTTTCCTTGAACTTAAAGAAGCAGTATCACGCTATTTTGTAGTCGTAGCACATTGAAAATCCAAAGGACGCTTTTTTGTTCGATGCCAGCGGCGAGATAAGGGCCAAAATTAAGCGAGGAAGCTGTTTATAGATGTTTTTAGTGGCAGATGACCAACTTGTAGATGGGTTTTGACTTGAAAACGTCGGGCCGACGTTTTCAAGATTTCCTCTTGTAACTTGCTAAAAAATCGGTTGTAACATATTTCGGCTCATTCGTTCGTTCCACATTCACTTTATCTCTGAAAATTAGTAATTTAGAAACAAGTTGAATGTAAACAAAGTGCTAAATTTATGCTTACATTTACTGAATTTTGACTCGCTCACGACACTGCTCCTTTAATTTTAGGGCTCTAATTAACCTCGAAAATATCGATAAAAGTGACGCCAAAAATACACGTCTGGCAACAGGCACGCGAAAACGTCCCTAGAAAATTACAAAGTCCAAAAAAACTAAAGATCAATAAAAGTGACCGAATTTCTTGACTAGGCTTCACCCCTAAAACTAAGCGACTGCGTTTAATGGGCCGAATTTGGGGAGGTGTATCGTTGTTCTCGGCACCTACGCGGTGAAGTGCTGAATGTTTCAGTGGAACCACTATGCTTTTAAATGCTTTACTCGACAACTTACAAACACAGAGCAATTAGTGCCCAGTTACTCCGACACCTAGAAAAACACCATAAGTTTGCTTGCCAGTTACTAACATACGTCAAAAAACAAGACGTTGTCGACTTTTATTTTATCACAACTCTAAACTATGCAAACAAATCGATTAGAAGGCAATGCTCATTTGAGAAAAACTTGACAAGTGCAAAGAGAAAACATCACGAAGACATTCAAATAACATAAGAAACCTATCTGCAACTGCACGCAAGTTTACTGAATTGCCTTGCCGCATTTCTTTACTACTCATGCACGCCGCTTTTCCTGGGCTGCCCTGGATAACAGGGTTCTAGCTTGATATTAAGTGCACAGCTTTGATTCAAGTGCAGCTAAAAGTACGTGAGCATTCTGAGCCAAATTTCCACTTAATTTACATTTCGAAGAAAACTGAGACAAACACCTAGGGAAATGTCAAGTTTGATAAAATTCCCCGCCTTCATGCACGCAGTAAGACATTTTTCCGCTTGACCAATTTAATAAGCCTCTGTGTTCTTACGTACGAAAGCCATTGAGATCACTTCTTTTCGAGCATAAGAATCCACCCGGCGTTAAGGTGGATGTCGGCTTGCAGTTGAATGCGTCACGAACGATAAATAATAAGTGGTTTCTGCCTTGGTAAGACTTATCGACACCATCATTTCACTTCAATCGATTGAAAACATAGTTAGAACTTCGACGAACTGGTTGAAAGCTAAGCTAACGAGAACTTTCCTACACAACTATTTCACGCTGTATAAAGTGCTCTAACGGTCAGAGTCCGTGGGTGCGGTCCCTTAAGTGTGATCATTCCAATGGCTACCACTGAGCAGTACTTTCCTGCAGTACTGTTTGTTATGCCGTACCAGGTTGCCCTAACGTTCGAGTCTGTGGGTGAACTCCTAGAGCATAACCATTCTCATAAAAACTATTGAACATTTCTTTCCCGTAGTGCTTTTTAATTATATTGTACAAAGTGGTTCTGACCTTTGACTTTGTTAATGAAATCCTAAAATGTGACCATTTAAATAAAAGGTATTGAACAGTTCTTCTCTGCAGTGTGGTACTGTCAGTCAATGCAATATGCAAATGACAGACAAATATCTTTCCACTTTTCAAATGCACGTCGGCAATAGACGAACTGGAGCGCGCGCCACGAGAGCTCACCACGAAGTAGTGAAAAGAAACTGGAATACAAACAAGGTGTAAATGTTGCGGTGGGACACATTAAAACCGCGGCGTACCTGTTATTGCTCGTGAAGTTGGTACTTTAAACGATGGTTTACACAAGGTGATTTGCCACAAACTGTTCAGCAACCAGTGAATGCAGGTAAACCAGAGCGTGAGGTGTTGAGGTGACCATAGGCTTTAATTCCGCGCCAATGATGTCTCTCTGTCTGCGTTCGGCAGAGCTAAAACTAAAATCCATTGTTTGTTGTTTTTTTTAAATCCTGTTGAGCTTTCGGGTAACTTGAGAACCCTTAATGCTTTTTTTGTTCTTCATTGAATTAGCCTTTTGACGGAAAGATTTGCTTCTGTCACACCTCTGTGCCAAAGGATGCGAGCTTTTCACTGAGTCGGATCTCCTTGAGGTGGTCTAACTCTGACATTAATTTTCGAACAATTGTCTTGAAAACAAAATATGTGAATAATAGCCTCAGTTCATTTCATTTATAATCAATTTTATCACTAAGCAACGCCAAATGGAGCCGTGTGTCTACTTAAGACATTGCTTCCGGATGTTACTGGAACTTCGTACACATCACTTCACGATGATTTTAAACGCGTGAAAAGCTGGAGAATAAAACAACGGTACTATTAAAACTACACGGAGATGAAAAACGTTACAAACAATACACTGTTTCCCCATCTAACACCTTATATAAAAAAAGAACTTATCAGAAACTGAATAAGCAAAGCTCTGCTGCGGTAGATTAATATCAATCTGAATGAGAGAGACGCTGTCGTTAATGAACATTAAAACAAATTATCTTGGAGGAAGTTAGGCTGATTCGGTTAAAGTTACAGCCTTTTATGTAAATCAAAGTAGAGAGTCGTCAATGAACGTAAGAAGACAGTTCTTGATATATCATGCACCGACCTCAGGCTAACGAAAGAATGAGCCCTTGGAACGAGTTTTTGTGAAATTCCTCTCACCAACAAACAACGATGAAAATTCACAGCTACGTCTCCAAAACCACTTGGACTTTCGAAAGAGGGCCCTATCCACCCGTCGCAAAATTTAAATCAGACATTATCCATCGCTAGAGACCCAAAGCTGAAAACCAATCCGGCAATGAGATAAGACTTCACACTTAAGCTTGAAATTTTAGGCCGAACTATAAAGGACACGCACGAAGACAATTGGAGACTTCACTAATGGAGAACACTTTGTGTGATTGATCTAATACACTTTTAGACTACATGTACTATGTAGCTGTCGTGAGGATCCGCAATAATGGGCCGATTACTAAACTGGGTTTGTCTTTTGTTCAAAAACACGCAGTAGTCAAGATCGTCTCTTACTAAAATGTATTGAAGTTTACTTTCAATCAAAGGACTTCTAATTAATGAATCAGATTACGAATGATTTTTTCCCGATTCAGTTGAATTAAAATAAATTTTGATGCAAGCGGGAAGAATTCTGATTTCGAAAAGACACAGTAGCACCAGCACGTGGTAAAGAGTTCCAAAAACAATCAGTCATTTGTTACCCATCACATCGCAACACTGTCATCCCATACACTATTTATTCCAGATAAAGGGCGGTGAAATCATTGATTACATTGTCAAGTGCCAGGCAATACGTTTGCATTTCTGAAAATGAAGTAACGGGGAAAACTGAACAGCATCTTTCTCAGTTGATCTATCAGCTCCCCACTGATGTTTAAAATCAAGGAACTTTGTTGAAATATGGCTAAGCTGTAACTGTTGCAAAGACTCTTTGTAGAGTTATTACGATCATTTGTATATTTTTACTTATAGTAGAGGAAGAAAAGTCTGGGATTGTGTGCATCTTTCTAGAACAATAATATTCAGTTGCTATTAAACAGAAATATCTACGGTCAGAGACGAACGTTTTCCTCATTAATGATCGAGGGTTAATCCGGCGAAAATTCAAGTCATAGGCAGCTGCAAAGTATTTTGACATTTCTTAAATAAATACATACCTTTATTCTATGAGCTTGTTTTTCACTGGGAAAATGTCGCTGCGGAATTTAACTCGATTCACTTAACAATTCACAGTAAAAAGGAGCTTCAGTTTTTTGTTGTAATTCCTATTCCGTCGTGGTTTTACAAAAGCCGGGTCTGCCCTCTGGGAAAATGGTGTTACATTCGTGATCAACATTCAAACTCCTCAACAATAACAGAATTGCTACATCAACCGCCACCAAACTTTGGGTTTGCAATTATATCTTTAAACGTGTCGGATATGAACTGTTCGAACTTGAGCCTTAAGTACTGTAGCGACAGACGTTTTTCAACACTAATTGCGGTGAAGCTACTAACATCAAACACCATGCAGGAGGTGGTGCTGTAAAACAAGCCCAGCTTCTATTAGTAAAAGCCAAATACTGCCAAGAGAACTGCAAGAAAATACTGATAAGCGAGACCCAGTGAAACCGTCCACCCTACTTTCGTTTGAGTAATCGATGACCAATATCCTGACTTCACTCTACATGTTTGAATAAAAACAGGATGAAACTGAGGGGGAAGGAGAAACATAAAGAGTCAATGAATTTTAGCGAAACAACAAAGAGCAGGAACAGATCTAGATAATCCTCTCGACAAAGGGCGCGCAAAGGATACCCTGCCCATCATTTTGATTTCTGACTTCTGTAGCTTTGCTTCAAAAATTAATCTATATGTACTGAATTTTCCAAAGGAATTTCTGTCAAACATTTTTCATGTCATTTTTTCGATTGCAAATAATCAGAAAGCGTTTCATTTATTAAGAATTTTGGAGATAACACTAATTTGATTTGACTTGAATGTCACCGATTCCGGGACTCCTTGTTTTATTTTTAAAAAAAGGATGAAAATGAATGAAGCGAAAGACTCTTGCCAAACTCTCCGGCAAATAAAAGAAATATCTACCAATCCGGTGGCATTTGCATCTTATCCACTGAGGAAATGTCGAACGTCAAGATTTACGTTGTATCGCTAAACTTAATTAATGATTCATGATGGTTCACATAAATTCGAATTACATTCATTTCACGGAAAACAAGATGATTTGAAGACTTAAAGCGCGATTTTGGGCCAATTTCCTTTCATTTGGTCAACTTGTTAAATATTCTCTCCATATCTTTTTACTGAGAGCCCCCACACACAAAATCACACACCTTTACAGCAATAGCACCGCCAAGCTTCCAGCAGGTTTTCCCGTGGTAGGACTACCCGAGCTATTCCGGAAATTACTCAAACCTTTCACGATTCTTTCCTTACACACAGCCGCGGCTGTCAATTGTAACAGCGCACTTTCCCTCGCAGAATATCACAGGAAACATGCAGATTAATGTACTATTCATTCAAGAGAAGCCAGTTCCTTTCTGTGTTCCCTTCAGTGGAACAAGCCGCTACTTCTATTGTGGCCGTTTTAGGTGAAGGTGGTCTTAAGAGGTATGGCCCACAATATCTAATTGAACGAAGCCATTGTACAAAGCCTTATTTCACTTGCAAATGCCGCAGGTGCACAGGGGACCTGTGAGAAATGGTTTTTCCTTGTAGCCTAATTGACAGCCTTAATTATTTTCATCGAGCAAATTAAGGTGTTTATTGGTTTAGACTGTCGAAAACAATTCAAATTTCTCCAAGTTGTCAATGCCTAAAACGGCCTTTCATCAATATCACAACTTTTGGTTACAGACAATTTCCATCGCAAAAGAATCTCGTGGCCAAGGCGTAATCCAGATTGATAATTGGAGTAATTACCGAAGCTGTTTAAAGTTGACCGATCCGGTGCAGTGCTTTACAATTACAACCACATTGATCGACACTAAATTTCCAAGGTTTAAGAGTGTTAACGGAATTTACCTCTTGCTAAATTCTAAAATAGGCCGATCAGTACGTTCGTAAAAATTAATTAGTTTATTGATTATGTTTTCATTTCTTGGTCTCCGTCTCACAGTGAAACTAACAAAGAAAGACAAAATGAAAATCATGAGTCAGTGCGGAAGTCGTAAGACACCTTTGCCGCCGGCCTGTCTAAAAACAGACGAGTGACTGAAGGAAGAGAATGAGCGTGGGTATTGAACAAACTTAAGGAGGCTTCTCTAAGGAAAACGTACTCACGTGCCAAAATCATCAATATGTTCAGGCTGAATTGCTTTAATTTACTGAACTCAAAACTAATTCTTTAAAGAGAACAAAGAAAGTTAGAGAAGGGTTGGATTCCTGAGGCGTTACATGAACACTTGTTTAGCTTTATCTAGCAAGATACCTAAGAATTATTGTATAAAACAATATCGTTTCTTTGTTGAACAGCGCCCAAGAGATAATTAGAACTTCCAGTACGGGCTTTCTAATATTAACAGAATGAGAGACCATCGGATTCTTGTGAACCGTCGTGCAGTCTGTAAATATGTGATACCAATGATTACAGAAGGACCTATAAATCATCGAAATTTCGCGGCGAGGAAGTTAACGTAGAATATTCAACCAGGGATATAACCGGAAACCTTGCGCGCGCTAAGTACAAAGAGCGATCGGGACAAATATTCTACTGTCTTTCATAAACACCAATAAAACAGCATCAAAAATTAATTTCTCTTTGGAAGAGTGAAGGCTAATTGATATAATGTAACCAGTTCTGTAAAAGTTGCACGTCTTAGTGTTTGGCGGCCGATTACAAGGACCCAACCGAGATAGAAATTCGCCACAGGAAGCTAAATTTCTAACCGCCATAAATGCGGAAAGCTAGAATTTTCACAAGATAAACAGTTTGCAGATGGCTCTATTTCTTCATGAAAATTATTTTTTCCAGATGTTTAACTGTAAGAAAGACGGGGGAAACACTCGCTAAAGCAGCCTTCCGCGTTTAATTTTCTTTCAAGAACGCCTGTTAGGGGAGAAGTAAATCTTGCCTCGAAGAGGAGCCGGCAAAGAATGTCCTCTACCTTAAGATATTATAGTTTTTAGTTCGTGGGGTAAAACACAGCTTGGAGTCTACTAGATGACAGACAGTTTCCTGGAGAAAAGTTGGCTCGTAAACAAGGCCATTGAAAAAGATTATCATCAAAATGGCGAGAACTACGAGAATGGAAAGCGAGAGCGCGCGCGCGTAAGTGTGCCGGCTTTTTCACAAGTGAACGGAACCTGTAAACACGTTTCGAGTGCAATAAAGGGGTATTGTAACCGCCTTTGGTTCAGTGGTGGCTCGATGATTATAACGCATTGAAACACAAACAAAAGGGCACGAGAAATACACAGCAGCAGACTCGTGGCCATTGTATTCAGTCCGAACTCCCAATTCATGTTCGTTTCGGCTTGTTTCTCTGTTTGCTGACTTAATGCAAGGGGTCCTACTCGAGAAAATTCCTCAGCCACCTCATAAATTATTTCGCTGCAAATTACACGACTTCTGTCCTTCTTTACTACTGTTTCTTTGAGTCAGTAAAAATAGTCGTGTTGAAACAATATCGACTGGGAGGAAGTGTTTTTTTGTCAGCCTTGTTTTCACCCAGGCGTGGGCATATAATAAACCAAGCTATCGGCGAATAATTTGTGGAGTTTTAATATTGTAAGCTAAAATTCTGTCCACAGCAAAAGCACTGACTATCACTTCAATGATTTAAGCTACAGATCCGCTCAATGACATTCACTTAATGAGTTGTCAATAAACATCAATCACTAAACCAAATTTCTCGAAGCGCAACTGACACCAACCGAAACATGGTATACAAGATTTCTTTGAGTCACTAACATGAAGGTAAACTGACAGACTTCTACCTTGTAATATCGGCAGTAATTTAGCGGAATAGAGTTTAAATAATTAACATTGTAACAGGGTTCCAAATTCTCCTATTGTCACTGGCATTGTACGCGAATGAGTTCGTGAGTACCACGTGGTTCATTGTCCCACGTACAGCGGAGCATGAATGAAATTCGTCCATCTGCCGGCTAAATGGTAATGCGCATGCTCGTGATTTTCAGGTGGCCCGTTTCTTGCGCCTTCTCACTTTTTTTTCACAGTGGGCCTTCAAGGCAATTTGTTAAGGCCGCATTGCTGTCTTATTGCAAAAACTAATCAAACTTAAGATTTCACCTGCCACAACCAGAGAATGAGAGAAAATGGGCGTTACTGACATCATACGGTCGAAACTGGAATCGATAAAAAGCACGCCAGTTTCAATGATCTAACTCAAGCTGAGCTATTCCATTACTGTAATGTTTCAAAGATGATTCAACGCAAGCAAAAAAAAAAACACGAAATACGGAAACTGTCATCAGAGCTGACTTAAGCAATCTACGTGTTTTTTTACGAGCTCAAAACAAAGTATGAATAGTACCCTTTGGCTAACTTTAAATGGCTATGAGTGATCGAAGTAGTCCCTCAAACCACAATTTGTCCATGGCCTCTCCCGGGGTGCCTCGAACAGTAACGGAGGTAAAATATACTTTACACCGATTTCATGTTTTACTAGTTAGAAGGAGGAATTCTACTTATTCAGTCCCTCTAGCCGTCTCCAGTATGCCCACAAGAGGCAGCTGACAAAAAGTAAAGTTTCAAGAAGGACTGAGATTTCCGGCCATCTGCCAGTCAACACGAGCTTACCTTTTAACGCGGTGCTTGAAATTGACGATGCAGTTTTGTTGAAAGAACGTAGCTCGTTGGTCCGTTCCTGCAGGCGGGACTGAACGCCAGCGAGCTGACAGCGAAGTGAACAATCTGAAGCGTGCACCAAATGTCTAAAAAGAAAAAAACGGCCCAAAGTAAACCAGCATACACCTGCTTCTGGCGAGGGTAAGCCACCTATCCCAGCTTTTGTGTCAAACACATGCGTGTCATTTTAACGGCAATACACCACTAGTATACCATAGATATATTTGCATTGTAGATAATGGTCCTTGCATGCTAATGAACGGCCGTGTGTTCTTATTTCTAACAGAACAATGACCTTTTTACAGTCTGGGTTTGCGTTTTGTTTAATAAACAATCCTTTTGTGGTAGAATCATGTTTTTCTTCAATGACTGAAAGGAAGAGGAAACTTCACGGAGGGTTTAAGAAACTGAGATTTCCCACCTCCAGAAACAGCAAACACACAGGTATTCCCACTTTGATTCATCCAACAACATAGCTCATAAATTATACATTATAATAATACAGGTGCAGCAGATATTAATTCTAATTAATGTAATACCTAGATGAACTATCTTACCTTGCTTTGAGTCATTTGTCCGTACCACCAACAAAATGAAGGCCTTCCATCTGCACTAAGACAAACCATCTTATTACCAGTTTTGTGAAGTATTCCGAGTGTCATGCAAGAGATCGCGGGACAGTGCGACATATAACTTGACAAGGAAAGAAAATCAATTAATTTAATGCCGCTGTTTCGCTCAGGTGCAAGAACGGCAATAAGCCTGTACCTTAGTATGTCATAAAATAAAATGATACATCACTTACATGACAGCTGGAATCGAGCGATTTTTGCTTGACCTTGAAATGATTAAGCACGAACAAACGAACTAGAAACGATCAATTTGATTGGTTTAAAGAACGGAGACGAACCCACGAGGCTGTTGGTTGGTCTATTGGGGCCATTTCTAGCGGGAAATCGCCAAGGCCTCGTTTTCATCCTTTCACATACTGGCGGATGAAACAAGGCCTCGTTTTCATCCTTCCATCTACTGTCCCTACTGGTGGATGAAACAATACTTTTCAAGGTCAAACGAAAGTCGCCCCAAAAGGGTGACTAGGAATTTATATAGTTGGAAGTTAGTTATATCACTGAAAAACCTTTATTACTACCCAAGGCTGGACGGCAATTAGTAATCCAAGTCCTACATTTTTGGTCTTATTGGTCTTCAGTTGTAACAAAGCCTGATGCTGACTAAATGCTGACTAAATGATTGCAACATTGTTGAATGTTGGACAAAATGTTTGATCCTGTTTGATCGAAAAATCTGACAGAAAATGTTGGACAAACGGTATATAACATGAGCCATGCTACACGTTCTAAAATGGGTAAGATAACAAATGGGTAAGATAACAGACGGTTCTTTCGGAGCTCGTATTCAAACCGTTGAAACGTAGCCACGTTTACCGATACATGATTGTGATAAACAACAAGACCTCGCTCTGTCTCATTTTAATACTCCGGTCCACTTCTTTGCACATGTAAAACTTCGTGTCTCCACACTGAATACGCGAGGAAACAAGAAACTTACCGTTATAAATCCTTCGGCGACCTTTTAGTGCTCGATACACTTCGCTCGACTTGTTGGCACCCAAGTTAACATTCTCAAGTTCATTGGCCTTCATTTCTTCTTTCACCGGTTTCTCAAGAACTCTTGTGTATGACCAGAATCTAAGAAAAACACTTTTCATGTTTCTTCAGCCTTATAAATCCGAATATACAAAGTGAAACCGTACACAGAATGACTAAAGAGTAGAGACCGATTGACCCACACGGATTTTGTCACCGTAGTAATATGATGCGCTTGCTCGCAGGCAGCCAGTGGCGTGACTGACGAGTTTTCCCGCCTTTTCGCGCGGAGTGTATCGCCATCTCTAACGGGGGAGGGGGCTTATCTTACGCAGTCGTAGGGGCTAGGGTAAGGACAAGACTAAACAAAACTTTTATTAAGGGCCGGGGTTAGAGGAGTGTCCAGCGCATTCGCAAGGACATGTGTTCTAGTCCCGTTAACGGCTGGATTTTTTTCTTTTTTCAAGCTTCTTTGGTGCTTCATTAACTGCGATGATCACTCAAACTTTGTATCATTCACTGAAAATTTCACATAATTCAAATATTCTCCATCATAAGGAAAGCGCTAGCTAACTGTGATTAAATTCTCTGTTTCCTTACATGATATTGATTAACAACTAGCTCATCAAACATAGGGTATAATTTTGATCCTCTTAAATAAACAAAGAAATGTGTAGACGGGAATTAGCGACGGCACTTTCACAAAGTCACCCAGTTCAAATTAGAATTTTGAAATGTTTGTTATCACTGTTTTCGAGTAGATATCAGGATTAGGTGCCAGTCTTCCCAAGCTGCTGAGTGCGAGCTGTGAGTGTCATATAGCAGTAGCCTGCGAGCAAGCTAATATAGCAGCAGCGGAGTTTCCACGGTCTGGAACAGTGTAGATAGTAAAATGCAAACGCTTGCAAATGTAAATGATTTTTTACAGTGGAAGTGCAACCAAGCTAGTTCACAGGCACGCCATGCACTGCATGTCGGAAATAATCTGAAAGCAATAATTCAAATGACATAGAAACACGATATCTTACGGTAAAATAAGCACAGGAATTTTGGGCTGCAGGAATTTTAAGGAAATCCTCTTTTTCCCCTTTTTTCCAAGCGTCCATGGTAAACCTTTGCAAGGGCATAGGGAGTTGGACTATGATTGTGTGTCAGGGAGCATTGAAAAGGCTGACGTTGACGTCCGGTGCCCAAAGCGTTAAGTTGACTGACTGAGTAATAAACACACGTTTGTGACACAGGGGCTTTTTTATTGCAAGTTGAAGGAAACCTACATCTCCCCCAGACGGCAAGTTTGGTGATAAAACACATCGTAAGATATTGATCTATAGCGGATCTACAATGGAGGCCAGATTTACTTGGGACAGTAGCAGAAATCCTTTCAAATCCATACCAAAGAATTTCTCCGTTGTACCGTCGCCGTCAGTCTCAAGTACCTTGCCCCCCCCACCCCCCACCTCCCCCTAACAATGCTGAGAAGATCTTGGTTAACATCAACACTTATCCTGCTTGTGTAATGTCTGTCCAATGCTCCTAGTTCAACATTGTTTGGGGGGAGGAGGGGGGAATTGGAGTGAAATACCGTCCCCACACTTCTAACCCGCACTGTAGTTATCTATCTAACGAGTGTTGGCTCGCTCCCACAGCAAACCCGTTAATCTAGAAGTGGGACAGCTTTGAATTTATCAGGCGCTGTTTTGTACGAAAAGTTTACTTTTCCATTGTCTGAGTAGCCATCGGAATCCATGTTCGGGCAGAAATCGTTCGTGTAAGGCACACAGTCAATGTACTTGCACCATGAACAGAACTCGGAGTCCTTCACCAAGAAAAACGCAACAAAAGCACCCACTAACGCGATGAGCAGCAGGAACAAAAGAAAAATCCCTTTGTACCGATAGTTAGTGCGAGGAAGAAAGGCTAATGAGGCAAACAATCCAAAGACGAAACCTCCAATATGAACAAAGTTACCAATGTACGGCAACGTACCGAGCACTGAAAACAAACAAAACAGAAACATGACATTTTTGTGACCGACTAGCATCGATTACACGAGAAATTGACTAAGGGTTCCTGCTAACACTCCAAATTTCTTGAGGTTCGTATGTTAAGATGGCGATGTTAATGTTGATGAAAGTTATTAGTAATCTATTTAAAAAATACTGTCTTGAGACTTCTCTGTTCATTTTGCCAACCCACCATCGCTTCCAAAACAGTTGGTGTACTAATGTACTCCGGTTCCCCTTTTCCTCTGATTTGATTTGATTCGATTTACTTTGATTTATAGTGTCCTCAATTAATGCTCCAATGCTACACAATTGACACTTTCAAAAATAAAATTCACTAATATTTATCATTAGTGTCCTCTGTGGAAAAATGACACCATGAACTCACCGAAACTGATTAGAACGACACCAAGAAATATAAGTGCGTGCACGCAGGGGCGTCTAATATCGCGCCTCAGTTGAAGCAGTTTGATGAGCAATAATCCCACGAGGCCAAAAAGGGCGCCAGACGCACCAACCTATGAAGGTATCAAAAGAATATATCTGATGGCTCATGTGTTTGACTTGACGCAAAATTGTACTGACAAGATATCGTGATTTTCATTTATTATCTTCTTTTTTACTCTCGGATTTTAGAGTATTGTAGTCGCTAAGATCTCAGATGTGAAACAGCCAGACTAGCACAAATAGTCCCTTGCTCTTTGCGTCGTTCAAAACAGCGTGTCTTTTATCGCTACACTGACATACAAACGGCAATTAAATAGCTAGTTGTATTTCGTAAAAATATCAAATGAATAACAAAAACAAAGAAACTTTCAACACAGAAAGTTCAGGCACACGAAGACAAGGGCTTTTTTCCTTTCTCTTTTCAAAACTGTGTTGTCTGTTTTTTGTTGTTGTTGTTGTTGTTGTTTGTTGTTTTTTTTTTTGCACAGACAATTTTAATGAAAAAGGGTAAACTTGTTCATTATAGATAACGGTCTTGCCAGTCAAGTGGTGATATTCTGAAGAATTCTGTGGGGTGGTGTGTATTAGTGTATTAGCGAAATAACATCTTCACCAACCTGTGGGCTCAGCGGGTTAAAGAGTCCGCAGACCAAATTTCCACCAATCCCACTAATCATATATATCAAGATTGTTCGCACAGTTCTAGGAATAATAATGCACCTCACTCAGTTCACAGTTTACAAAATTAATGTAACTGCTCAAGTGCTTTACTCTTATCATTTATATTTTTTATGTTTGTAAGATCCAACATACCCAATCTCTCTCTCAATCAATATACCCACAGGAACTTGGAATATCAGATTGGAAAACAAATGAATGACACCTAAAACAAAGACACAATTTCCTACAGTATGTTATAAACACCACAATATTGTTATATTTTGATGGGGGGGGGGGAGAGATTCATGCTCATTAGGTAGCATAAGCAAGGGCATTTTTGAGCGATGACCAGCAACCAGAAGTGAAGTGTTTTGCCTTTTAACCAACCTTGGCCCTATCAAAATAAATTGTATTGCTCAGTGCCTTTCCTGTTATAAAGGTGATTTGGATGAAAATTTTGGGTGAAACAACTGGCCAAGAATACGAAAAGTCCACTTCAGGTTGACGGCCATCACTCAAAGACGCCTTTGCTGAAGCTCCCTATTCATAACAATCATTAATGAGGACTTATTAACTCACCAAGGTGCAGAAATATTGCTGTGATCAGTCTGTACCACTGGTCACCACCTGCCTTGTCTTTCAATCCACTCATTCGACAGATGTCATTTAAGCAATTCACATCCTTGCAGAAAGCCTTAACAGCATGGATAAAAAGAACACTACCACATGTATGCTCAGTGCATCTTTGAAGATATTAGAGCCCAAGGTATTTCAAATTTAAACTGAATAACTTTCAAGCTACATGTATACTTGAAGTAGCAATTCGAAGCAAACTGGTCAGTGACAAAAGTGGAGAATGCTATTTACAAATAGCCTGTGGGCCTTGCTTTTGAGACAAAAGGGTTTGGGGGACCCTAGACAGCCCCCAAGATCAGCCACCAATACATAAATTTACACAGTCGACTACTCTGGCTGAAGGCCATCGGTAGGGGATCCAAATCAATGACCCTTGGACCAGAAGTGAGTTCAACTGCAAATCAGCCAGAGTGTAAGCTACAGGTACCAAAGCCTTTGTTCAATATTAAATCCCTGATGGTTAATATTAAACACGTATACCTTGTCACCATGCCAGTGACCTCCTATGAGTGAGCAGTGTTGTTGCGATAGTATGTCACACTCTGCATGCAGCCCAACACAGCAGGGTCTGAGTGTGATACCATGTGTACATTCCTTGCTGCTAGAATTGCATTTTGTGGAAGCAATGATTTTACCTTGGCAGCTGAAACACAAGCATCACACATGATCAACCAATATCCGACTTGTTTCTTGTGGCTGAACATTGACTTTGTCTTTTCTCAACTTCCCTGAAGTTACACAAACAATGTGATTTAATATGATCACTGATTCAAGTAGAAGAAATCTTCCTTTATAACTTACCTTGATCTGGTCATCACAGAACACTCTTCATTAAAAGAACAGCATATAAAATCCCCTTCTCTTTGCTTTATTGCCTTGGTTCTGTTTTCAATCTCTTTCAATTTTTTCATACACTACACAAGGCAAACCAATAATTATTACAAATTACCATTGATAATCTGAAGTGTAATCACTCCTACCACCACCTCCAGACATTTGAAGGCTTGAAGTTTGCCTTTCACAAAAAAAAAATATTAATTCTTGCCCCCCTGGATCAAATAACTGGACAAAGGCACTTCCCCTGGAACAAAATTGCACTTATCAAACCCATCAAAAGTGCGTTTGATTTGCTTGATATTTTTTGATGGAGTGATTCCTTGACAAAATCAAAGTCTCTTTCTTTGAGACTAAACGGCTGTACTGTAGATAAATCTCCCTGCCTTGATTAGTTCATAAGCTATTTGCCTGAGAAAAGTACTGTAATTAGTTATATTTCTAATTTTTAATAAAATGTTGTTGACGTTGTTGTTACTGTCACTGTTTCCTACAATCATGAAGCACTACATTATCTAAAGTCCACACTGCTGAAACTAAATACAGCTTGTAAGATGTCTAACATAGGGGGATAGGGGTTGATAGGAGGAGGTTTTGAACTTTCAGACTCATGAATACAAGAACAGAGACAAATTTGAAGCATTCAATCTTGCTCTTTTGGCAAAGACATTGCCACTCAAACATAAAATTAATAAAATCTTCTCACCACTGTGTAATATCCTCTATCTATTTTGTTATTTGTGAGCTTCCCCAATTTAGACAAAAAGCAACATTTCTAGCATAAAGATAAGGACGTCAGTGACACTATGGAGTATTAAGCAGCAGAATTTAATGGGCAGAAGATTTGCAGTGTGCCTTCTTTATCACATAATTTGGCCAAGAAAAAGTTTACCATCCGGAGGACCAGATGTGGGTTTTGTCAAGCCCTGCAACATGAAAACTTGTCTCAAAAATAAAAAATAAAAGCCCACAAAGATTAAAAATTATCTATGATATAAGAGAACAAAACACTTACAGGTACAAATTTAGCTCCCACTTGAACCAATAGGGACATATTGGGTCCAATGAATGGATTGACACCAGCATATCGGTACACCTCTTGTTTGTATGTTGGGCTACTCTCATTATATTGAGATGCTATGAAGCCAAATTTGGGAATCAATTTCTTTTCAATCTTGGGTTTGAAACCAATGGGTTCAATTCCTCCAGCAATGCAAACGTATATGAGAAGTCCACAATGTGCAAGGGTGACAACACCTATGAATAATGGGCGGTGACGCCTCCTTGCTTGTAATTCTTCAGCAGAGGTCTGTGAGTCTACTGTAAATGATAGTGATGGTCGTCTCTCAGGTGGAATTGAATAATTGTCACCACAATAATCATAAACTAAATACTCTGTGTTTTCATCACTACTAGGAGGGTTGGAATAATGTGATAATCCACTTCCTGATCTAGATGGTTGACCTAAAATTTCAAACACTGGCAGTCAGCGAGAACAAATTCTATTATTCATTCTACCTTCTGTACCCAATAAGTACTTTATTATTCAGGATACCTGTAAGGTATGCCGAACCATAAAATATCTTTGGTTTTTCCTGTGCAGCAAAATGCACAATAGAAACCATGTGGTGGTGATTTAATTGGCTGAGGCAAAGCATTACATCATCAGGAGGGACAAGAGTGTGAGGTCATTCTAGGTCATTCACGATTGCACCATAGCTAGAACTGCTTTGGATTACTGAAGATGCTGTTTTATATAGTGAATTGCTTTTGTCTTTGGATGGTAAAAATGCATGCAAATGTGCACGCCCTTCACCGTACAAGGAAACATTCTACGTTATTAACAGAGGGAAGTGATTGTGATGTATTTGAAAAATCTCCACAATTATCTGTAACTGGTAACGGTGGCAGCTATTCAATGAAAACTTGGTTTCAATGAAGGAATGCAGGTAGTTTATTTACTTTCGTTGTGTACTAGAAGACACGTTTGCGTAGACCTATTCATTGACTCTGACATTACTGACAACTGAGCAGTTTTACAGACATGCATGGATAGAGAATCAGCTGACACACTTAGAAAACTTGCTCAAACATATGTAATTGAAAATGTACCGAGGTCATCCAGATTAAGTTATATTTGTGCCTGGACCCAAACTCAAATTCACATAATTACGCTCCGGTGATGATCCTGATATTAACACACACACCCACACCTCACTCAAACCAAAAGCGCTCTATGGCTAACTCCTGTGTTATTTGTAAAGGGATGTTAAGGTGGTTCTATATAGTTTTTTGGCGCGTGAAGCATGGGTACAAATGGCGCGAGCATAGTACCTTAACTTGAAGAATTTCTGTTTTAATGACGTCACGAAAAACAAATATTTTTAGTGATCTTAAAACGCATATTGGGCGCATTCCAGACGGTGAATTTTTTTTAAATTGGCACATGGATAGGATTTTTCTTCTTCTCGCTGTTAGGAAAAAAATCATCAAATTTTATACATACATTAATGTAATACGTGTCAAAAATGAAAATTGCGAATTCCTTCGAAAATTATGTACAGATTTTCTTGTAGCTTTGTCAGTTGAAACTCCTTGAATGTTTACTGTTTCCCCCAAAACAAAGAAAATTAACCGTGTAGAAACGTAGAAACACCCTCTAGAAGTCAGGTATGTTCAAAAAACAAGCCAAGCATTTCTGTCAGTAGTTGCCATAGCAACAACATTTAGGTTCTGAAAGAGTCATCCATACATAGTCTAAGGCTGTAGGTTTCTATTATTGCCCTTTTACCGAGTGCTATGTGATAAACATTTGCCAAGGGTGAAATTAATTATGCGTATGTAATATCCAAAGCTTTGTACAATACTATATAGAGCCACCTTAAATCCTTTGAGAGGAGACTCCAGGTTAAAAGTATCAGTGGTGATGATTTTGGAGAGTGCAAGTCCATGAAACGAACCAAGGTGTAAATATTCTAATGCAATAGCTACCCTCACGCAATAGCGCCACAACGTATCCCGAAGAAACGCTTACAAAGCGTCTTGTTTGGCATTAATTACTTAAGTCACACATAAGTACGTAATCACTTTTCACTGAATCGATAACTTAATTCAGTCACGAGATACTGAAAACGCTTCGCTTCCGCGCATAAACGTGTGACAAACACTGTCCCAGCACGGGTTTCTCCATTCCAAAAAAAAAAACTCTTTTCTCCACTCAGTTTGATAATAGTTATGGAAAGGTAGCTTATTCCTATCGAGTTCTGCGTAAAGAGAAAATAAGACCTTGATACAATTTAGCTCTGGTTTCGAATTTAATTTGCCGCACAATATTACTCGCAGGTTTTAGGTGCAGTCGAAGAAAGTGCTAAAGATAAGGAATCGTATTTGTTACTGCGTACCTGACTCTCTGTTTCCTAGAAGGGGATCCGTCTCCATGTTTTCCTCTTTTTTCGCGTCTTACCAATAGAATGCAACCAAATTCTCGACAGCGCTAAAACTTGCAACATTGCATTTCAAGATACAGCGCGTTTGAGAGAGGACTGGATTGTTTTCCCTACCCTATAAGTGTAGAGAAAATAACAGGCAATCAAAGTAATGGCAATACACGTAAAATAAAATTGTTTCAGGTGTGTACGAACTCAAAGAAACTCACGAGAAAAAAGGGCACATTAAATTTCTATTAGAATGCTAGAATATTTTGTACATTTTTATGCTTAGTGCAAAATGTTAGAGTCAAAAACAGCCGAAAACAGCTGAGCACCCATGCATTCATAATGTCGAAAAGAAACCTTTCAACATCCAGTAGTAGCTGCAAAGGGCTCAAGTGGAAAGGGTGATTAGCCCCAACTTCAACCAAACATGTCTAAGAAAGACAAAATTGAGAAAGAAAAAAGACTTCGCTCATGCTTGACAATAATTCCCCAATCAGCCCCTCCCTCAAGATATGCACTGGTGTCCGGTCTTTCGCAGTTTGGTCTTGTTGTCTTGATAACAGCGTCGTGCGGAGTGTACATTGCATTGTGTGGTGGAATGTTGTGCAGTCAAGGATTACAGAAAGTAAGTCTTTACCGTTAAGCTCGAGAAATAAGGGTGAAATCATTTTATTACGTAATTTGAGCTTTGTCTCTTTCAATAAAGCGTAAAGTCTTTGAAGTTCTAGTTTATCGTGCCGGGCCAAGTTGTTGGGAAACAGTTTCGATAATAAAATTCCACATTTTTCTTCTGTATCTTTATATAAATATGAAGGTAGCTGACTGTGGTTGAATCTTTTTCCAGTATTCAATTTTGTTATGAGTTTTTATGCGCTTATTTTAAGGTTAAGAGAAGGAAACCCGAGGTCCTAATCTGTACGACTGTTTATACGACGCACGTGCATGAAGCTTGCGTTTTATAACGAGGAGACATCGTCCCGTCCTTATGTTGCCGGGGTTTTTTTATAACTCAGTATCAATGTAGCAGTTTTTAAGCGGGCTTTACACTGAACGTTTTCCCTGAAGATGAAAAGATCAAGGGTTCTCCTCATGTACCACATGGGCATGTTGTTGCAAGTATTATTTTTGTGTGTTCGTTTTTGTTGTTTGTACTGTTTGTTTGTTTGTTTGTTTGTTTGTTTGTTTTTGACAGAGAGGCAAGGTCCAGTTCAAGGAAGCCTAGACTGCAAAGTTCACTCGAATTTCTGCTAATGAAATGGGCAGGGCTGTGGCCATCTTTTTAACTTTGATGGGTGTTTTTCAGGTAACACTATCTACATTATTATTTTCACCCATTTTTGGATCGTGTTAGAAATGAAAATTAGTGTTACTTTTTAACAGGGTTGTGACACTACCTGTTCATCCACTTGTTTCAATGGTGGCAGCTGTATTGCCACACCCAGTGGAGAGTCCTGTCAGTGTGCTTCTGGGTATACAGGCAATGACTGTTCAATCAACATTGATGAATGTGCCCTGCACCCTTGCTACAATAATGGGACATGTCTTGACCAGGTAATTTTGAGATTATAATAATTATTTTGAATAATTTTAAGAGGCCAACCCCTAGTGATCTTGTTTTATCTGTACGTTTTCAAATATTATTTTTCAGGTTAACTCCTTTCGCTGTGTATGTCCTCAAGGATATACAGGAATAGTATGTGAGAAAAATATTGATGATTGTCATGGAAACCCATGCAGAAATAATGCAACATGCTGGGACCTTGTGTCTGATTTCCACTGCCACTGCTTGCCTGGTTTTGTTGGCAAAATCTGCCAGATTGACGTTGATGAGTGTGCCACTTTACCATGTCACCATGGTAGCATATGTATTGACCATGTGAATGGGTTCTCTTGTTCTTGCCAAGCTGGGTACACAGGTAGCTTATGTGAAGTAAACTATAATGAATGTGGCAGCAATCCATGTAGGAATGGAGGAATCTGTGCTGATGGAGTGAATGCCTACCTGTGTGTTTGCAAGTTAGGTTTCACGGGAACAAACTGTGAAGTAGACATTGATGACTGCGGTCAACATCCATGTAAAAATGGAGGTGAGAAAATTTTAACTTATATTTTTAAGTTAAAGTGAGACCAGGCAAATGAAAGAAATGGAATGATTTAAATGTGATCATCGCAGTTAATGAAGCAACTTAAGCAGTTGCAAAGAATCCTAGGAAAAAAAAAACAAGTAAATGGGAAATGGAGCTCACCATTTACTGCAATGTTTGTACACCTGAAATTAGGAAAGGTCAGACTCTGATCTATGTAAACAGCCATAATTTCCTATTTTTAAGCCATACTTAAGGTGGCTGAACGGTTTCTAAGTACTTAATATACTTCCTGTACTGCAATATTTTAGGCTGTTTTTGCATGAAAGCTCAAACCTGGTCACAAACAAGCGCTACCACAACTTGGTTTATGTTTTTGACAGTTTGGGTGTTCTGCAGGCTGTTGCCATGGTAATGCATCTAGATTAAAACAAGGGCTGAAGGATGCTTTTTTCTCATTGATGCAAAATTCACGCATTAGTTTTCTTGCAGCATTTGCTTACTAAAAAAACAGAAACCATAGTAGGTGTAACAGCTGTTATGATTGACAGACAAACTTTTCATAATTTGCTGACTGCCATTCTCTCGTTTTCTCAAAAATGTTTCTGTTCAATTCCAGATTTGTTTTGATAGACCATTCATTTGTTGTCTGAATTATTCTTATTCCAAATTTCTCAAAAATCTAATGACTGGTTCACAAGAAATTGGGAAAAACACGCTGTAGCCGTCAGTCTCAAATTTTTGAAGCAATGCACTTGCGCAGCATTTCGTACCAACGATTTTTTATGCATTGATTTACGTAATGGTAGTGAATTTATACCACATTTGCTGAACCATTGCGAGAAAGAAAAAATGAGTTTTTTGCTGTCGCCGCCATATCACAATCTGGCCTTTAAAAAATACCGCTGACCACGAAAAAACTGTGTTCAGCCACCTTAAAGTCACTAGTCTGTAACTTTCTTAGATTAAGTTCAACTGTTACTTTGACTCAAAAATAAAGGTAATGCAAAATTAATGCCACAATTTGTAGCACATCATCTTGATCCTTTGCTTAAAACCTCCAAGGCACAAAGAGAATGCATTTTTTCTTTGGAAAGTTGCCCATAACATTAAATCTCTTCCTTTCTTTTTCCAGGAACTTGTCATGACTTTGTGGCTGATTTCCGTTGTGACTGCCCTGTTGGGTTTCAAGGGGCAACTTGTGAAGTTAACATTGATGACTGTCTATCCTCTCCCTGCCAAAATAATGCAAGCTGTTTAGACTTGGTCAATGGATTCTCTTGCACGTGTTCACTTGGTTTTACGGGTCAAACCTGTGAGGTGAACATAGATGAATGTAGGGACAACAGGTGTATGCACAGTTCTGTTTGTGCTGATGAAATAAACTCGTACAGTTGCATCTGTGCACCTGGTTTTACAGGAACATTTTGTGAGGTGAACATTAATGAGTGCACAAGCCAGCCATGTAGGAATCAAGGGCTGTGCGTAGACCTGGATGATGACTTCAAGTGTGTCTGCAAAACAGGATTTACAGGAAAGGAATGTGCAGTTAACATTGATGATTGTGGAAACAATCCTTGCCATCACAATGGAACTTGTATAGATCTTGACAATGACTACAACTGCACATGTTTAAGGGGATATACAGGCAAAGACTGCCATATCAATACCGATGAATGCCTGGAACAACCCTGTAAAAATGGGGGGACCTGTATTAACAGGGAAGATGGACATGGCTATGATTGCATTTGTCACAGTGGATTCACAGGTGCAACATGTGCAGTTGATGTGAATGACTGCATACCCAATCCTTGCCATAATGGCCAGTGCACTGATTTAGTAAATAATTTTCTATGTAACTGCACTGGAAGCACTCCAGGAAGAAGATGCGCTGGTTCAGTAAATGAGTGCAGTACATTTTCATGCCGTAATGGAGGAACGTGTGTCTCCTCCAATTCTTCATATGCATGTATTTGTCGTGAAGGATTTACTGGCTATGACTGTGAGGTGGATATTAATCATTGTCAATCACACAGCTGTCAAAATAATGCAACCTGTCTTAATAATATAGATATGTATTCTTGTGTCTGCATGAAGGGCTTTACTGGGAGCCACTGCGAAACAGAAATTGATGAATGTCTTGGCAGTCCATGCAGCAATGGAGCTACTTGTGTTGATTTGGTTAATGATTTCAAATGCTTGTGTGCTGCAGGATTCAAAGGACGCACATGTTCTGTAGACATTAATGAGTGTTATTCATTTCCATGTTATCATGATGGGATTTGCACAAATTTGGTCAATGACTTCAGTTGTTCTTGTCAACCAGGGTTTATAGGCCGTACGTGTGATACCAATGTGGATGATTGTAGGTCTGTGACATGTTTAAATGGAGGGTATTGTGTGGATGGTATCAACCGGTTTGAATGTCAGTGCAGTCCGGGGTTTGGTGGAGTCCACTGTGAAATAAACATAGATGACTGTGCACGCCATCCTTGTAAAAACTCAGGAAATTGCACTGATTATGTCAACAACTTTAAATGTAACTGCTTGCCAGGATACACAGGGCTACACTGTGAGATAGATATTGATGAATGTGCCAATCAACCCTGTCACCATGGAGCCACATGTAACGACCAGGTCAATGGTTTCGAGTGCAGTTGTCCAGTTGGTTATACAGGTGTCTACTGTGAGACGGACATTGACGAGTGTGTGTCACAGCCTTGTTTCAATGGAACATGTATGGATAGAATAGGTATCTTTGAGTGCATTTGCCAAGCTGGCTTCTCTGGTCTTCTCTGTGACGTGAATATAGATGATTGTGCTCAGTCACCTTGCGACAATCAAGGCAGCTGTTTTGATATGATTGATGACTTTCGCTGTAAGTGCGCTGTGGGGTTCACAGGAAGAACTTGTGCTTTGAATATTGATGACTGTTCTCTTCAGCCTTGTCAGCACAATGGGAGCAGATGTGTGGATGGTGTAAACAGCTTCACTTGTATGTGTGCTCCTGGTTATACTGGAATAAATTGCTCTGTTGAAATCAATGAATGTGCCTCCTCACCCTGTCTTAATAATGGTAGCTGCATAGATGAAATAGCCGATTTCAAATGTTGGTGCCTATCAGGATTCGAAGGTCAGACTCAGTTTTAGAGATTTAAAACTCAAATGATAGCATTACTTAATTTTGTCATTTTATACATTTGTGTATGCCAAGTATTTATCAATCTGCACTAACTAGTGCTGGCTTGTTTCACTTGCTTTACTCTCCAGGCCAAATTAAGGAACTGCTAATTAGTCAAGCAAATCTCTCCAAATTTAACTCGTCTTTGCTGCAGAACTTCTTACTCTAACCTTCAACCAATGAAACAAACTCCTGATGAACGTACTCTCACCCCTTAAGTGAGGCCCGCCACCCTTCCTGTTTTGTTTTGTCTTTTTGTCATAGGGGATGGCTGCTGGATTTGCAGTGCAGTTGTGTTGGGTTCAAATCCTGCTCTGACCACAACCTAAATTTGCCTACATCAGTCCTGATTTCAACTCCTCCATGCCTTGTTAATGGCCAACTGGTTGCATCTTGCTATTTGCGGTTTTTAATCATTTGGTATTAGGAGGCCTATTGTGGAAACTACCAGGCCTCAATAAACAATAATAATCATGAATGAAAGAAATGATTGTGAAGTGCGGTTTAGAAATTAATTGAAGGGACGATCCTCACATTTCCTGGACAATTTAAGCAATTGTCTCATATATGCACTTGAAAAATTCAAGTGACTTCAACGGGATTAGAACCCACGACCTCACCAGCGTCACAGAGGTCGTGGGTTGAAGTCACTTGAATTTTCAAGTGCGTATATGAGACAATTGCTTAAATTGTCCAGGAAGTGTGAGGATCATTCCGTCAATTCAATAATAATCATGAATGGCTTATTCACATGTGCTATACAGTGATACCCTTTCACAGTTGGCTATTTTGCAACCTTCGTACTGATATGTTTTGTATACCTTAGGTCGTTATTGTGAAATAATAAAAAGCAAGTGTGATTCGTTCCCGTGCCAACATGGTGGTACCTGCCGTGACACTCCAGTTGGTTTCCACTGTGTCTGTCCACCAGGCTTTACTGGAGACACCTGTAACATTATTAGGCCCAGTGATGCATGTGCTGGAATGACATGTTTACATGGCGGCAGATGTGGCAAGGAGGGCAATCAAAGCAAGTGTATGTGCCTCGAAGGTTACCGTGGTCAGCACTGTGAGTTAATGACTGACAGATGTCAATCATCTCCTTGTTTCAATGGTGCCACCTGTGTCGACAATGGCAAGATGGTGTTCTGCAAGTGCCAGCTCGGCTTTATTGGGAAACACTGTGAAAAACGTGAGTCAGATGTGTCGTTCTCCGAGTTCAAGTCAGTCTCTCTTTCAAAAGCGAGTCCAATATGAATATGAGTAAAACTGATTTTCACAAGAAAGAGTTTGCACTCAGACTCGCTTTGAAAAAGAGGCTTAAGTGAACTTGGAAATGGCCTGTTCAAATTCACCCGTTTTGAGCGAAAAGTCTCGGGTTGATTTTTCTTTTTAAACCTTATTTTCTAGCCTTTGACCACTGTATCGCTCGAGTGGCTGACAGTAACCTCACATTCCCATCCAACATTTGTGGACCTCACGGAGAATGCGTTAGTCTTCGCACTGGCTTTTCTTGCATGTGTCACCGGGGTTATTCAGGCCTTCTCTGTCGACACGGTAAGTTTCTAAAACTTGCTTCCTCTTTCGTTGATAAAACTGGGTTTACTTAAGTGATCTCATCGTTTATATCCCTGCAATCAACTATGTCGCAGTTGTACTGATGTTGCAATGAAGTTTCATTAATCGCATGAAGATCCACGCTTACTGCACGCAATATTCAGAGTTATTAGCACAGCCACCCTGCACACCTTTCGGTTGCAACGCTTTGATGCGACTTCTGGTAAAGCGAACATAAACTGAACAATTCCTATTTTTTTGCAGAAATAAACGAGTGTCTCTCGAATCCATGCGGAGAGAATATGAAGTGTATTGACGAAATTGGCCAGTTCACTTGTGAACCTATACACAGGCAAATTGCTTCCCAACGACATCTCTCAGGTAGGGTATGATTGCGAATCCTTGTTCCCAGGACCTATATTCTGGCCACGTCAGAAAGAAGTGAGGAATCTGAACCGAGTTTTACATATTTCCTACGGTTTAAAGTTATGTAGTAGTGGAGGTTCCCTTTAACTCTTAAAATTCCTCTGCAAGCTCCGATTTCACGGTCTCGTTGAAGCGTTTGACATGCTATTATGGGCCGATTTGTGTTTGCCCCCAGGATCAGCAACCAAGTCTTCACATATAGTTCCTGTTGTCGTAGTCACACTTGTTGTCCTGGTGTTGGCAGCATTGTTACTCGGATATACTGTGAGGGTCCGGAGGCAGAGGAACGGTCGAATGAAGCTCACGGATCAGCACGCAGAAACTCTTCCCCACCCTTATCCTGAGGACAGAACTTTTGAGAACCCTATTTACCAGGTAATAAATGTGAAGATCGAAAATAACAGCCTCCGATTTATTTTTGTTTTTTTTTCATGAATAACGGTATTACCTGAGAGGCTCACTTTTAAAAGGAACCGTAACTAATTGTGGACACGGAGAGCAAATGTTGTTTGTTGGCGCTTTGCAGCCCTGTGAAAAGGTCATTGCTGTGGACTGTAGTGACGATATTGACGCTCTAGAGGCCCTCAGAATGCACATCGATCAAGAACTTCTCGACCTTTCCTTCTTAAGCGACGGAGAAAGCTTGGAACGGAGAGAGCTGAAAAAGACCACTTCTGCACCCGATCTTCGCAGCTTGCAGATTACCGTCACAGACATAGAGACCAGTAGTGTGTGTACAGTGGATGATCTATCCCAGGGATCTGTAGGGGTAGAGCGTGTCGGCGTATCGCAGCGAAATAATGATGTCCCGGGAAACCTGAAGCGCTCAAAGGAATGGCTGGATACTTTTCTTTAAAAGAAGTGTAAAAGGCCAAACAAAATAACCGATTGCACCACAACCTAATGATCATTCACGGCCTGCAACACCTGTTACCGTGAACACCTTTCCGAGTTAGTTAATACAACTAACCAATCATTGTGAGAGAACTATAATATTTATTCGACTGTCAGAACGACGTCCGCAGTAAAGTTGCTGAATTAAGCGATTGCAAAGAAGCCTGAAAAAAAAAAGTCCAGGCTTGACCATGACCGTGCGGTTGCCTTACGTTAGAAGCCTGGACGACTATAAAATATATATAGTGTTTAAATTTACAGCAGAATCGTAATTTATTATCATTAGTGGCATCTGAGAGTCGATCTGCACCATTTGCAAGACCTCATACGATTGGTTGAAAAAACAATAGACAAAGAGCGAAAACAACGTAAACCCAGGAACGCGTTACCCGAAAGCACCGAAACTTTTCAGGCGCATTTTGCTTGCCATAATTCCCTCCGTATTTGGAAAAAAACTTTGCAAATGATTTGCTCTTTCTTTCTCTTTTTGAAAGCATTTTAACAGACCAGATTTTCAGAATAAAGAGGTCGTAGTTTTACTTTTCGGGAGCTTCGAGAGCTTCGAAACCGGTCCCTAGCCCCAAACAATAGAGGTGCAGCCTATAAAGAACCAATGAAAAAAGACGCTGTGGAAGCTTATACTTGGGCGTTGTTGTCTTTAGATCGGTGTAGTGACATCACTTTCAGGAATGGCGAGAACTGTGCAGTGAATTCACGAGGTATAAAACAGAACAGACTGAGGGAATTCCCTTGTTTCACTCCTCTCCCCCAAAACCATGAATTCTTACAGTCAAAAAACAATTTACAATAACCAATAACTCAACCGCTGTGTCGAAAGCCTGGAAAACCAGCGAAGGAAATTACCAAGTCCACACAGGCCTTACCAGTTTTTAAAATAATCTAAAGTTAATTAAATTCCACTGTTATTCGTGATATAAGCGAAAACATACACCTTATTCCAAAATGGCCACCATTTTAATATTCTCTTGTTTTTGTTCAAATTAGCCCTTTTGGCCTCGTTCAAGGTAAAATATTCTTTTGAATTTTGGGCTTGAGGACGAGGCCAAGACGGCTAATTTGAATAAAAACAAAAGAGTATCAAAACGGCGGCCATTTTGGAATAAGGCGTATGCTCCAAAATGATCTGAAATTAATTTATCATAAACAACGACTTATTCCAAACAGAAATAGTGTCTCGTTTCGGGAATGGTAAGGGCAGGGGAAAAGATTAACTATTTTGGTCGGACTCCCTCGATTTGTCATACTAGAAGAAGGATAAATACTTGTTCATTTCCGACATACACCGTTTCCATCTTGCTTTGGGATCCCGCAAATGGTTATTTTGTGCTTTAAATGTGGTCACTACGTCTCCCAAGTGGTACGTACATGTATTAGGCCACCAGCGAATTCGCGCATGCCCAGACGTCAATCCAAAAAAAGTAAAACAAACAAAAATCTCTGGACCAGTAGCGGTACTTCTGGGCGTGTTGCCCGAGCGGTGTACCATGATGAGTCTCCCCGAGATTTCGGACCGCCGATTCGCTTATACCAACCCCTAGTTCTTCGCCGCTTTCAGATACCCATCCACGGCAGCCTGTCTGCCCCC
The DNA here is from genome assembly GCA_014634185.1 of Astreopora myriophthalma. NCBI lineage: Eukaryota > Metazoa > Cnidaria > Anthozoa > Scleractinia > Acroporidae > Astreopora > Astreopora myriophthalma. Next base: position 653,874 of record BLFK01000951.1, on the reverse strand, counting down.
GACGCGGCAGTAAGGGAGAGAAATTCCGGCCCCTAGACCATATGTGACAGATCCCTTTCGTACTCACGGCTCAGTTCCAGTTAACGTAATATAGAATTTCGAGCGATATATATTTGACATAGTTGGTGTCTCTGAGCAACGCAGCGCGCATGCCGTAAGCGAGGGTGATGGAAACTTTGAGAAGATAAGACCTTGTTTGAGCGTTGAATAGAAAAAGAGAAACCCCGACACACTTAATGAACGACAGCGTTGTCCCCCCAAACCCCACTTCGTTCCACCCGACAACCAACTTTCTTTCCTGTCTTTCCTGGGTCTCTCTTCATCGATATCCCGTCCATTGGAGGTTGGGAGACAAAGGAGAAAAATATCGCCAGACACCCCACCTGTGTTTTATTTGTCGTTACGAGCCCGCTATATAACCCGTACCCTTCATGCGCATGCTCCAACAGCCCACAACCTACGAACACAAACATGGATGCTGTAGAGGTTGTAAGCAACATGACAGCCACGCAGACAGCATCAGCGGACGATAAACCGGACGGGTCAGATGATGAGGACAAAAACAACGTCGATTTAGGAGTTGCTGGTTTGCCGCATGTTAACTTTGCTGGGTCAAAAAATGAATTTGAAACGATAAACTTAGATGGAGATGGCGACGACGAAGACGATGAAGACGCTGATCGCGATCTCTCGGACGACAAACGCAAGAAAAAATACAGAAAAAAGAAAAAGCGAAACCAACCTCTAGAAGAAGAATCTTCAGACAGTACTACAGATGAGGAAAGAAGGAGTTGCAGAAGAAAAAAAGACACTGAAATTGATCCGGTAAATACAAGCTCATTAATCCCGAAATTTATTCAAAACTCCATCAACAATTTGATGCACATTTGGAAACGTGAAGTGTGGGATTGTATTATGCTTTGCTTCGACAACTTTCGGTATTGCAGTCTATACTATATGTATTTTATTGAAGTAACGGGTTTTAACAGTTAACGAAGATGACGAGAAGCCCGAGTGTGGCCAATATCATGGTCATGTAAACGGTATCAGAAGCAGTTACTAGAGAGGTTTCCACGTCAAATGAGAATGACTGTTTTGTGTTTCGCTTCTTTAATACATTTTTTACCATAATGTGCAACAAGAGCTATTGCAGCAGGAACTTATAACAGGTTGAATTTATTATAGACAGTTTCTTCAGTGCGTGTAACCCCTGTCAATGTGAATCATTCGTGTTAATGATTTGTGTTTATTAATTGTTGTAAGACATAGGACTGGTTTCATTTTATTTTCGGAATGTACCCTCACCTTTTGGAGTTAAAGTGCCTATGAAGTAAAAAATTTTGTTTGCTTATTTGAAAGGCCTTTACAAGTAAGTAAGAATGACACATTCTTTTTTTAAAGGTCTTCTTTCATTCCCTGATGACGTCATGAAATGGTTTAAGTAAGAATATAAATCACAAAATCAAGAATATCTCTGGAAATATTTCACTGATGTCATTCAAACTTGGCACCAGTAATGTACGTCAGGTGACATACAGAATGACACCCACTGTGCTGTTACCATGGCAACCGTTCCATTTCCCATTCTATTTCATACGAGAGTCACTTTCCCAGTTTTTGTGTTAATCAAGCATTGTTTACTTACAATGAGGTAGTGAGTAGACGTAAGGTAATGTGGGCATCACGTGTGTTTAGAGTATGACCATCTGTCACTCCTTATCTGGTCAAAAATGGAGATATTTGGTTCTTCGTAAACAAGGCCTGGAGCCTAGACTGTTGCCATGGTAACAGCACAGAATGAAAGAAGTACCTGCTTTTAACAAAATTGTCATTTTTGTATCATTGCTTTTTTAGTCAGACCTAACATGGCCTTTGTGGTTGTGGTACTACCTTGTTGCTGTGTCTGGCGGAGCACTGAAAGGTATGATTTTCACTTGTGATCGCTGAGTTAAAACCATACATTAAAAATTTTGGCTGGCTAAGACACCAATCATTATTTAGCAGATGTGGGTGGGGGAGGGTGGGGGGCTGGTAAAAATAGTGGAAGGGGCAATGATTTTAGGCCTAATAAATGTATGGTCTCTTTAATAATGCAAAGTAAGCACAGCTAATGACAAATTGGGGATGGATTAACAGAAAATGTTCTGTACAAAGAGTGGTGACGGGAATGGATTAGACAAAATCAGGTTGGACACTTCGTGAGGAATACACAAAAGGAACAATCATAAATCCAGCCCTCAGGGTAATAAAGAATGCCAGGACCAGTTGGAAAAGGAAAAACACTTTGACGGGATTAAGACAACATTTCAATGTGCCCCAAGCATAAGCCTAAGAACTTTTTTGAGAATGGTTAGCTGTTATTTACAGTTATGGGTTACACTTTATATGGTCTTATATGGCATAATTTTTTTTATATCTAATGTCACCTCAAAAGGCTAGTGGTATAGCTATGAGGCAG
>BLFK01000951.1:627694-646978 GCA_014634185.1 Astreopora myriophthalma | reverse complement strand
GGTGAATTAGGTTAGGCTCCATACACCCTTGTGCATAGTGTGGTGTTATTTTTTAACTTTTTATTTCAGGGATTACCCTGAGCTAGTCTCAGTGGACAAGGCTCTACATGTTCTGTTTGTGTTTCTACCGTTGCTATGGCTTCTGGGTATCTTGCCTCCACTTGATGTTGTGTTTTCATGGCTGGCAGAACAGGCTATGGTGCTAGTTTTGGGAGGCTCACCAATGGCAACAGATTTAAGGTGGATATTTGAATGTATATATTTTCAGGACACAATACTGTCACTTCTCAGATTCCATGCTGCTCTTTGAAAGCTCTGGTTTCATTGGGTTAGATTGCAGTGCAGCTCAGCTGTTGTCAGGGTTAGGGTCTGTAGGTTCTGTTCTTTTGTGAACAAATTCCATAAGCTGTTTTAATAGCGGCATACTAACCCTTGGCTACTGAGACAATGTTGTGAGAATATCCATGGCAAGAAAAGCAAGCAAGGAAAGAAATTGGCAGCAAACTGAAAATTATATCAGTATCGATAAGTTTTTTTTTTTTGTTTTACCTCAGATCCTGGAATATGTTGCCAGGACCATTGTGTTATTGACTAAGTATTCACTTGCATTCTTGTTAACTATCTTTCAGGTTATTGGTTATGTTTGTCCTATCAAGCCTGGTAATTGTCATGGCAACATTCATAACTCACAGCACTGTCAATATCATAATATCGGCTTGCTTTGGCTTCATTTTAAGCTTGGACATTTTTGGTTTTGCACTTCAACTTGGAGTCAAAGTAAACAGCTTAAATATCAAGAGTCCAATGACCCAATGGAGATTAAGAGAAATAATCATCTTCATCATCATGTTTTTTCTGACAACGGTTATAGCAGGTGTTTCAAGTCACTTCTCATCTTCTGCTAGTTCAGAGATATTTGAGTCATTTGGTTTCGTATTTTTGGTACTGCTTGTTTCACTGAAAGTTTTGGGGGACCTGCAATCTGTCAGCATCTTCTTTGGTTTGTTCAGAAACCCATTATTTCCAGCAAGTATTGATTCCTCTGGGGATTTTACAAAGAGAAAGAAGTCTTTGAAGTACGTAGGGCTTGTGTACCAAGCCATGCTTGTCTATGGTGAGCTATTTTGGTTTGACAAAAAATATTCCTTGAATCTGAAACAAAAAATGTGGAGTGTTGCACTGAACTTAATAATTTGTTCCATTGAGCACTTAACCTTTCTTCTTCCAGTGTCACCTTTACTGCAAGTTGCCTTTCTCAGCATGTTCCTGATTACTGTGCAGTCCAGGGTCACAAAGTTTGCTTTGGCTATTGGGACTGTCAGAGCACTTAGGCAGGTAAAGCAGCAATTAGCACATATGGTAAGGTCCAGGTTATTAAAGTGACTTCATGCACACTGGTGACAGTCTCAGAACAACAACAGGAAACACTTTGTTCCTGATGTAGTTAGCAAATCCAGAGGGAACCTTCAGCGATCATGAGGTTCTCTCCCAGAAGTTATTTTCTTTTTCCTTGTCAGACAAATTTTAGCTGACAGTGAAGCAGTGAAAATGAACTGTGTCGCAGTTCGTTGTTTTTGTCTGAGGAGAAGAACAAAGAAAAACCTTAGCAACTGTGTATCTTGTAAGCATCTGTTGGAGCCAATTTTGTAAATTTTGAGTGAAAGGTAAGGTAATTAGGTACTGTGAACACACAATGTCTCTGGTCTTCCTGTCTAAGGAACAATAATAATATGATGTCTTCTGTAGGTTTGGCAGAACAGTTTTAACTCCCTGTTAGAGTTATCTGTTGTCTGTCTGTGTACAACAGCATTTGACTCTAACATACCTGCATGGTGGACTTCAGCAGGACTTGGCCTGCAACTGATGCTGGTCGGAGCTTGCCGCAACAGACTGCAGCAGCTACTTGACAAGACTGTATTCATGGTGACTTTAACTGTCACATCCTGGAAGCTACCTAAACAAAGGCACAAGGCAACAATTCCTATCCTAGTAACATCTGCCATACTACTACCTGTGGTGATTGCAGTGCTTTGCACCTCAACGGTATTAGCAGCTCCACTGCTTCCACTGTTCTGTCTTCCTGTTTTCATGGTAGGTTTTCCTCGACCACTGCGTTCATGGCCATCAGCAGCCAGTAGAGCAGCAGCAATCTGTGACGACACTATATATTATAAACAATTAATGCCTCAAGTCATATCCGCTCTAACTGATGCTATGGCACTGGGCAGTCTTGGGAATCCAACACCTGGAGACCATTACTTGGTGCGTTTTCACGACCGTTTGATCTGGGTCCATATTCTTGAGAGTGGTTATAAATTTTCCACCTTGGTACTCAAGGGACTTGAATTACAAGAGACATCATGTCACACTGTTGAGGCAACACGCGTGGATGATGTGTTCCAAGAGGTGTTTGCACGTGAAGGCAAATGGCCACTAGTGTCCTTAAACCAACATGCAACAAATGTTCTTAAGCCTTGTGACTCACTTATACTTAACACTTACTCAGATGCCAAAAATGTGCTGACAGGAATCATTGATCAACCTGAAAATCTCCGACGAAATTCTGAGAATTTCTTCAAGACTCTTGTATGGGTATTGGTTAATCACTGTAAAGACCACGAGTTTCACAGCAATGAAAACAACACACAGCAGGTTTCGTTCACACCTCACCTTACAAAGCAAGAAACTGTGATACCACTAGATGATTCAGTGGCTTCCAAACCAACTAAGGATGAGCAGCAATCCGTTTTTGACCACCAAGACAGCTTTGAGCTTCAGCCTTTACCCAAGACCATACATGAGGACCAACAACAGCACACAAGGGTGCTTAGTGCCAAACGGCAGAGAAGTGGCTCCTTGCCCAGTCTGAGTGATAGTGTGTGGTCACAGGAAAGCTTGAAACTCAATGAAAGCTTCGCAGGCATTGGGAAACCAAAGCATTCAAACAGCTTCAGCAGCCTTCCTTTGCATGACGATGGCATTGAAAATCTCGATGGCTCATTAAATCTTGGTGGTTTTCCAGTAGTGGATGTTGGCCAACCAAAGGCACTAACATCTCAAGGCCCTCATGGAAACATCCATGAACAAGTTAATCCTGTTGTCAGCAAGTTAAATAACAATGCTGTGAACTCAGGTGCAAGCAGTAATGTAAGGCCAGCAGCTTTCACTTCAGAGTATGCTCACAGACTTGACCTTCCATCACGTTGGAAGTCTTCCATTCCCATGGATAAAAACAACATAGACTCTTTGTCTAGCAAATTTCCAGATCACTGGCTTGCCCACATTGTAAGATGCCTACACTTTGGGATAGAGAGCAAAGCCATTGCCCAGAGCATCCTAAGTGATACTGCTCTTGTTGGCTTTTATAAACAGTTGACATGTGCTTGTTATGCTCTGGTAGAAGTGTTGGGGTTTCCAGGATCTTCTGCTGCAGCTGCTGGTCCAGTTCATGTTTACAGGGTGTACACTGGCGAATTACCTTGGTCCATTCATATTGACTGGCTTGATAAGGATGCTGAACTGAAGGCCTTGGTACTGAAGGCATACAGGTATTTGATATCATTGCATGACATATATCTTATTTCACTGGGAGGTAGGTGGGTATTTTCATATGTGTGGAGGGAAAAAAGGGTAGGAGGGTTTGAGTAACAAAGGTGGTGTGGCAAGGCCATGGGAAATGGCTTGAAATTAGTATGGCAAATCACTTGGGAATGGCATTTAAATCACATTGTTTTGCTTGGATTGTTTTCTGTTTTTGTAGGTATGCCTTCAAGTTAACGTATGATGAAGCAGTTCTTGGAGAAGTGACTAATGAGGATGAATTGATAGAGTACATGACAGAATATGACAAGGACTGGTACCTAGGTTCTGAAGCAGGTCATGATTGGCAGCTGTCCATCTTGGATGAAAAACCATTCCTCTTCTCAGTGGGTAGAGATAAAAGCAAGGTAAGAAATGAATTGAGATTTTTTGACACCCAAAACTTCACTTTACTAGTTCTTGGTTTTGTGTGGATCTCTGCTTTTCAGTTGACCACAAAGGTTGTATAGAAATATATATATTTCTATTTATATAAAATATATTTCTATAGACAAATACATTTCTATCTGTCTGTCTACATATGTACATATTTTTTAGGGTACATACACAAGTCGTGTTCTCACAAAACAAAAGATTATGGCCCCTGTGGGACGCCTTAATGGAGAGTGCGTACGAGGCCAGTGGGCCTCTCTGGCGCTAGAGCTTTTGTACCTCACCAATGATGACGAGGAGCGTTACAGTATCCAGGCACACCCTACCCTACTGAGGAACCTCGCCATACAGGCAGCAGACCCTCCTCTGGGATATCCTGTGTACTCCTCTGGAGCTGTATCAGCCCCCCTGTTGTAACACCCTTGTGTAGGTCCTTTGGTAACACCTTAACCCTTTCAGCCCCAAGGGGTGCCCCAGTGACGAGTAAAATCGTCTGGCGTTAGACAGAGTAAAATCTGTAAGTGGCACTACTGGGAGTTAAAGGGTTAAAGTTAATAGTATCCGGCACAAACTGAAGTTGAGCCCTGGTCAAATATTATTTTGTTTGAAAAGGCTTTTAAACTGAGACAATGTGAGGGTATGGTATGAGAGGAATAGGGAAGAACGATAACTGACAGGATTAAGAACTATTTGAGGTAGCTGTTATTTTTTTTAAAGCAGATAGGATAATTTTTGACTAGGATTTCTTTTTTCTTTTGTAATTGATTTGCCATGTTCCAGTGGAACCTTAAATTAATAGGTAGTGTCAGTTTCCTTAAATCAGCAACTACTATACTATGCAGTATACTTACTTTCTATTAAGGGTATTTTATAACTGCTGGTAATAGGAGGATACAGTACAAAATTGCGCACATTGTAAATATTTAATGGTCAATATTGAAGTCATGAGTTGCGTGATGTAAAACAAGTGAAGTGAGCGAAGTTGTCATGCTGCGGGTGACGAATACGGGTCGATTCATACATTCTCTATACAACAAACAACGTTGTACAAATCAAATGGTAAGGTGTAAACTCTATAAGTGTATCATACTTATGTACTGTGCACGCGTACACTTTAAGATGATCTTATTTGAAAAAAACTTTCAAAGTTGCGCGCAAACAATGTCAAAGAAAGATACCAAATACAGTAGAAATACTGAAATACAGAAGACAAAATATACCTTGTTTATGATATGGAGCAGAGTGTTTTATTGAGTGTTTTTATGTTTCGTAGGTCACTCTTTCGAGGGTCGTATCGTTCAAGACTTCACGATTTCCGCCTTTTGTAGCTTTTTAGACTGAAATTGGTTTGCTCTCCATGGGGTAAAAAGAACATTACACGTTGACTCACAGACATATTCTTGTGGCAAGAACATAAAATTAATATCTTCTCGCCACCGTGTAATATCCTCTATATATTCATTGTTAGTTGTGCGAATTCAAATGTTTTCGGGATGGCGAACATTATATGCCTTGTTGGCCATTTATTTTACCCGGAATAGGACCATACCAGTATGCGCTGGTTTTTCCAACTCAACTTTAGAGCCGGTATAGAACCCCACATCCCCTCGTCCCGAAGTCCACCCGATTTACTCACCCCTTCACACACCGCTTGGGCAGATTGTGAGTGAAAATTAACTGGACATGAAGAAAATAAGACTAACATATTTTTTCGACAACACATACCGGATAAAATACGGCAAAATATTTGAACGGAGCGCTTACAAAATATTTCCGTAACAATTTCAAAAGATTCACATGATTCTGGTTGCCACTAACAGGGTATACATCAAATGTAAATTTAGTCTAGTCTATATCACAGCATCGCATACTGTAGGATAGTTTGAGAAGCTATTGCAAGCTTACTCATCAGTCACGCCCTCGGACCTGTCATGCTTGGCTGACCATAATAAAAATATTGTTGTTTTTCAAGTAGGATCGGGTTCGTAACACATTGTGATGAACAAAATCACCAAACCCAAATCCATTTTGAGGTTCACTCTGGGGACAAGGAAATATACCCGACTGAAAGTCAGCAACGTTGGTCACATTTACTCTCTCACACTTGCAGACGTTTTGATCAATCAAAGTAATGCGAACCTTCTTCTTGAAGGGCCATGTTAAGAGCGAATCATAGTCACCGGGAATGACTTTGACAAACACCGATAAAGACTTTCCCCTGAGTGACCTGCTGAGATCGAGGTCTGCACATCCGCCGTTGGGAAACATCTTGATCCTTAATTTATACCCGTTCTTTGACAAATAAAAGGGTTCACTCAGTAGAATTTCCTGTTCGCCTGTGATCGCTTTGTTTAAAACATCTTGAAAGTTAGATATCTTCCATACATACGGGGCATATTTCTCGGACATCTGCTCTAGCCGCTTTATTCGTTGTGACTGATCTTTGACAAGACTGGCGACCGCGCGCACCTGGTGCTGAGTGGCTTCTAGGCCTCGGAGAGCTAAGACGAGATGATATTCGACTTCAGATTCTGAATGTGATTTGGTGTCGGATCGTGGAAACTGCGGTGAAAAAGGAAATGTAATAGTGCGTGGGGTATTTCCATCAAAACGTGATTAGCTTTCTAATTACCTTGGGTTTAGTTTTACGACACTCCACAGAACACCTGTCTAACATGGGGAGCCATAATACCTAGATTATATGGCTTAAATAAATTCCACTTTCACATGAGTAACAGGAGGGTACTTAAATAGAATTTAAATGACCCGCTAACTTCTAGAAGTCTTCAGTTGAAATGGTTAAAATACAGTCCATACCACTGCTTCACATCCTAAGCTCTTGTATTCACAATGCACCTCGGTTTTGGGACAGTGGTCTCGAACATGAGCATCAACCTGCCAACGAGTAGAATATATAAATGTCGGTGCCAGGACAAACACTCAATTGTTACTAAATAGTCTCGGAGGCCCCATTCACTATCGTAAGTATAAACTCTTAACAGGTAATGCTTTGTTGACATAGTTCTCTATGCCAGCTGTCAGTTCGTTTTGCTCTTTGCCACCGTACGTCTGGTGAAGATGCGAAACGAAACGGCTGCGAGTGAGGCCATTAGCTCAGCTACTCACACCTGGGTTGTTGTTAGTCTCTCGCACTGGTTGTCTCTCCCCTCCCCTAAAAAGCTCGATTAACAAAAGCTCGTAAGGCATTTTGTGTGAGCTAATAAACTCTACTTTAGAAGTGTCAATGGATTTAGCGCAAGAGCGCTAATTGAGGTCACTACAGAAACCAACTTGGAGGCTCTCCCTCTGAACGGGAAAACCATTCTAGCCGTAGAAAAACTTATTTGAGCTGAGTACAGAACCAACAAATTCAACTCAAATACATCGCAGTAGGAGAATCGAATCGGGGACAAATTGGGGTAAAGTGATTGCTCTAAGCCAACCCTGGTCCCAAAAATCAAAAACGGAAACACAATCATTGGAATAAAACACGACCACAGGTTGTGGCCTCAACCTCTGTATCCCTGTATCAACAAAGTTGAGTAGAACCCTTGGTATCCCGTTTTCAGCCTAAACTGAAATAAACTAAAGTTTCAAATGCAAACAAACCATTTCTCGTGCGATATCTCTCAGGCCACACTTGTTTGTACACTGAACTGGAAACTTTGCACAAGTAGCCAGGTGCGTCTATCGAAAAGAAAAACCACAGACGAAAGAAGAACAACATCGCATGTTTTCAAAATGCATGAGTCCCGCCCTAAGAAATTAAACGCTTTTCGATGTTGATACATTTCCTCACGTTTTGCAAACATATCTTGCCATTTTCTCATCGATTTTTCGCTTTTAATGCGCCGTAACTCTCCAAAGCTAGCAATCTTTGGTTCCCGAGGCCGAGCTAGTGAAAAACATGGCTCTGGTGCCCAGATGTCGCTACAAATTCCTTCGCAATGCAAAAAGTTCTTTCAAAATTGGACAGAAAAGCAATTTGTGACCTCATCTGGGAAGTAAAGGGGAAATAAACGGTCGGACTGCCACTTTCGGTACCTTTATGTAACTTTCACGACCCATTACAAGTGAAATCTCCACGATAAAAAGCTAATTACATGCTCACATGTAATGGTGTTGAGATTTAACTCTTGCGAAAGAAGGTATTTTGAGATTACGTGCACTTTAATAAAGCACGTGGCAAAAAAAAAAACTTGCTCATGGGGGGGGGAAGAACCCGCAAAACTGCAGCTATGATAAATTACCAAACAAATTAGACGCACTAGAATGTGGAAATAATTGGCCACAGTGCAAAAAATAAAAAAAACTCTGATATTTCGAGTCTGCTATCCCACTGTCACTGATTTATTTCAAATTTTCAGCAAAGCCTCTTCGATGCAGAACCACAGCTTCTTTGCACCTGGCTTACCCCCCTTTAATCAATAATGAACGTCGAACAATTTGCGCTTGCTTACCTGTTTTTCATTGTGAATAAATGATATTTCACAATATTCACAGCTTGTTTTCCTCCAAGAACAATCGAATGTCACATGAATTATCAAGTCCTGCTTTATAACGCTCTCCTTGCAGCCTTCATTGGGACACGGAACTACTCTGAACAAGCAGCTTGACTGGTGTTTCTTCAAAGAAATAGACATCAGTAACTAAGTTCATTCGTCAAGGAATCGACTACCCTCTTGATAAGTGTGACAAGTGAGGTGGCCATTCAGTCAGTCAGTGAGAGCCAGTCTGTCAAGGAGTCTGCGAATCAATCCGTTGCTCGATCGGTCACTCAGTCAATCAGTAGGTCTGTGAGTGTGTCACTCGCTCGCTCAATCTCTCAGTTAATCAAGCAACCGACCAAAAAAGCAACTAATCTGAAAGAGTAACCCCCATCTAATAAATTTGGCCCTTGCCTAGATGAATGTAGAAGCTTCCACGATTTTGACTGGGTAAATACACGGGATACGGGACTCACATGCGGAATACGGGACTAGGCAGAGCAGAGGAGCTCAGGACGCTGACGCTTGACAGGAACGAGATTGTGTCGTCTGAGCCCACCCTTGCATCGCATCACTGAAAATAAATTACTCTTCTTTGAATTCATTTCCTCCATACTCCCTCAGCTCTGGTCATAAACTCATCCCTTCAATTCTTTCGGATCCTTTTTGGTTTCAAACAAATGTTCAAATATACATCCCTTCGCTTGGTTTAAAGGCCAATTTCAGTTAAAATAGCACATTGCAACTCTGTAGCTCACCTCCAGAGCGCGAAGTTCTCCCGTCCAAGTACATCCAATATAGGGGCATTTCGCGATAAGATCAAGGATTTTACGATGACAAGCAGCATCCGGGAATATCTGTCATAAGTTAAATGCGGTGAGAAAAAGGCAAGCTGCCTCAAGCACTCTAGGAGGTAACAGAATAGAGTTTACTTAACGCCCCAGAAAACCACCACGCGACAGGCTACGTAGCAGGTTCATTTGGTGCATTTTTCGCGCGATCCTTCCCAGTATGTCTCCCAATTATGGCAGCGCGGGTGAAACACGCTAGCGTTGTCTCCTACGAAGAGACGTGACGCGCGGAGGGTGGCGCTTCCATCACCGCGTCGCGTCTCCCCGCGACCTAGTGAGAGGTAGTCGCTTATCTCGTCCACTACGGGCGTCACGCAATTATAACATGAGCACAAACATACCTTCTCGCGTGACAGCGGCTGTCGGTCTGCAGGACATGTTGGTGATGGACGTCTGAATAAGGTAAAAATAAAAATAGATTTAGGAGCAATCTGCAGCAAAAGTTCCAACTGCCACCTTGGATGAGGGCTGGTGCAACATCATGGAATTTCTGTATTCAGTTAAAAGAGTATAAAACATTTGTAATGGCTTGTCGATAGTGAAAATGAAATAAAGCGAAGAAATAATAAATGTGAAAAGAGGACCGACAGCTCACTGCAACCACGATGGCGAATAAATGGCTTCATGCCGTTTAATTAACTAATTTGACCACAATAAAGCGACCCTTTGTGGAGAACCGTCGACACTCCAAATAGTAGGTTTCACAGTACAGCAATAATCTGATGACAAACCACTATGTTTATTTACACGAGTCGATCTTTAAGAACCACCCTCAATGTTGTACAAATCACTGCATTTGTTGAAAACCAACTCAACTCAAGAAAGCTAACCCGTTCACTTCAGCATTTCGTTCACCATCACTCGTCAAACAATTCGAACAAACTCTGATTTAACTCAGTCGCTTACAGACTTAGGATTTTACAGCGCTATGGGAAGCAGATACCTATACCATCTTTGATACACTAATTCCGTTTGTCTCGCTTGTCCATTTGTCCCGCCAACACCCAAAAAAAACTATCGGTCTCTCCGGTTATTTTACTCTGGCGATTCAGTGTACCTTAAGAGCGACTCCATGCAGATGTTACACACCCTCTTACCGCATCCCACAATCTGCACAGGGTCTTTCATAGTTAGATGACACACGAGACACTCCCAGTCCTCAGGAACTTTGCTCAAAAATGAGAAATCATAGCCTCCCAGCTCGGGTAGGTTGGAAAAGGCTGACATTTTTCGTTCAGATGTTTTCGAACAGGCAGCGTTTTATTGCGTGATTCTTATTGATTCGAAAGTAATTGATATCGTATTTCTGTAATGCATTGTCCAATTGGATTCTGAAAAGAATCATTAGCGTGACTCCATGAAAGCGGCGCCGTCAACGAAACATCCGAGGGCTCCGGTAAAGGCTCAACCCCGCATTCCATAGGCATGTTAACCCTTTGATTAACTTACAATCTTGAACAGATTTTTTTTAAAAAAAGCAATTAAATCCCCTCCACTCAAAATCAATTATGAATCCGAGCGCAAAGCGACACGCGCCATTTTCCCATCATTGAAATGGGAAGGAGTGGTCTTCATTTGAGCGTCTTAACGCAGCTCGGCCTTAAAAATTATGATCGATATTGGATGCTTAAACTTTCCACTATCGCGGTGTCTGGACCTCAGGGGTAAATTCCGCATGACTTCGATTGGCGTTTCGTTTGCTGAGCAGGAGGAATGAAGTCTTCACAGACGACGACTCTTTGATTTCAAGACGGCATAACGCGTATCCGTCCCAACGTGACGCGATCATGTGACGTAAGCGTATGTAATCAGCATCAATGAATACTTCCGCAAACAGTTAAATCACTCTCATACTGAAAGGGACCGTTCAACTGCCTTTAAACACAAGGAAAAAAAACAGTCGACCAAAGAAGGGCTTTGTCGAAAGCAGGGTCGAAAGCGGTTAAGATTTTCGCCATGTCTGGTTTCGACTTTACGTTCGTTCGTGAAGTGCCGGTGGAATATCTCTGTCCAATCTGTGAAAGCCCCATGCGAAACCCAGTGCAGACCAAATGCGGCCACAGATTCTGCAAAGTGTGCCTGGAGACGTCTTTTACGAGGTAAAGCTCTGCTCATGTACATCAATAATTGTAAGATTTAACGGTTGCTGTTCCGGCCAGCATTTTCAGTCGAAACACTCGTGTCTACTGTTTCCTTTGAGTCTACGATAAACGGCTGTAATCGTGGCATGAAGGGGTTCTGACATTCAGTTTGCATTCTGAAATTGTTTGCAATCACAAAATAGATCAACGATAAAACTGAATATTCCGCGTGACAACTGCGATATCTGGTGTCTGATATGCGATCACTGCATTTATGCTGTGATCGCCGCGCAAACCATTGAAAGAAGTTGAGTCACCACTTTGTTGAAGCTTTCATTCGTCCCAAAGAAGCAGAAGTAATCTTAAGAGCAGAGGGATGTTGAAACATTAGTCCAAGGCTCGAAATTAAAAAAATTTCTTGGTAGCCTTTTGGCGCCTAAGTGGGGAAAAATAGTCGCCAGTCTATAAACTCAAACTTAAATAGCCGTTTGACCTTAGCGATAAGCTTAAAATATCATTCATTTCTGACGTTTTGCAGCGAACACAAATAATTTATTCATTTACAAAGAAATTTATCCATATATTACAACAATATTCATTCTTTTTTCAAACCTAGTTGAAACGCACTATTTCTAGGCATTGGTTTTAGCTGCTATGCGGGCAAACACCTCCTGCAGATTGGGTCTTCGAAGAAATCAACATGGCGGATAGTGAACTGAAGAAATGATCCTCACACTTTCTGGACAATTTAAGCGGATAGTATTCATCACCAGATCTCCGCCTTTTGACTGAGCGAATCCGCTGGTTAAAAGTTTCTATGAAAGCTCAAAACTTGTCACGAGGCCTTATCTAAATTCACCGACCCGTACCGTACCAATGTAAACGATACCAAGACTAAAAGTGCCCACACAATATGATTTCTTTCGAAATTAGACTAAACGAAATTTCCGATACATAGACACGCAACTGATAAGCGCTGCCTTACTTACAAATGGATTCTGCATAATTAAACGTTAACGCACGTGCATCTTCGACAGCCGCTGCGGCCGTAAGTACCACAAAACTGGATTTACTGTAATGCGTGATATATGAAGTACCTACTTAAAATTCTGCGCTCGCAGTAAAAAGGAGAAACGGCAATCACTTTCAATTGGTGTATGAAAAGATTATGAAGTGCGGGTTAGAAATGAATTGAAGAAGTGATCCTCACACTTTCTGGACAATTTAAGCAATTGTCTCATATCTGCACTTGAAAAATTCAAGTGACTTCAACGGGATTCGAACCCACGACCTCTACGAAAGTGTGAGGATCACTTCTTCAATTCATTTCTAACCCGCACCTCATAATCATTTCATTCATCATTCCTTTCACGGGAAAACACACATGAGCCCAACAAATTGACCTGCTCTCAACTGTGTGGCTTCATAACTCAGTTGATAAGAGCACTGCACCGGCATCGCAGAGGTCGTGGGTTCGAATCCCGTTGAAGTCACTTGAATTTTTCAAGTGCATATATGAGACAATTGCTTAAATTGTCCAGAAGGTGTGAGGATCACTTCTTCAATTCATTAAATTGGTGTGTTCGATTGAAAAAGACTTCAGTCGTTTATGTCAGTTTGTTATTTTTTTTTTACTCAAGACGAAAGTAAATTAAAACTAGACAAGGTAATGTACTTGCACACTTGACCTGGTTATTTTTAATCTAGATCGCACGAGAATTTAGTCGCCAAGGTGGTGACTGGACCAGAATTTTTAGTCGCCAACTAGGAAATGTTAGGCGCATTGGCGCCCGTACCGGTCGCAATTTCGAGCCCTGATATTTAGGTTCATTAAGTATCAGAACCCTCAAACCACATAACTAAATGGTTGACAATTGCTAAAATTGTAAATTTTGTGCAACTTCATTAACCAATTAACCTTTTGTCTCGTCACTGCGGAAACGAGCATTGCTCGACGTTGAAAGTACGGTCGTGTGGGAGACCAAGGAATATAGTTATGGAAAACTATACGACTGACCTACACCTTCTGCAGTCACACGTTTGTCACGGATCGTCGGTGACATGAAGTTTTAATCAAGGTCCGAAATTGCGACTCACTGGTCGCCAATGCGACCAAAGTGCGAGTATTTGCGACCATATCTTTAGAACTGGCACTGGTGACTCATTTTTCCTTCCATCAACTTTTAACATCAACGCGAAATGGAACTTTCTTCTGGATTGAACTAGAAACATATAGAAAAAACAAACTCACAATTCTTGGATCGCCATGTTTATCGAACGCCATGTTTGATTAAGCAGTTTCATCGCAAGCGTACTAAAGAACAAGCACAATCACTGTAGCGTGAAGTATTAGATTCGAAGTCTTCAGTATCGGCAAAGAACAAATTACATGTCTTGTAGATTTCGTTAAATAAGAGAATGAAACTTAACCAGAGTCCAAGACAGTTCAAAGCAAAGTAGAAATGAGAAGAAAAAGGAACCAAAGCCTTTGCACGACTTATGACAAACAAGTTCGCTGGGATACAGCATTGACATATGTCTTATGAGTCTCTCCTTCCATAACTCTGTCAAACGGAAATTATGGGATAAAGGGATCAAAGAAAAAAATTGTTGACCACGCTTTATGGTCTTGCAACTAACATGTTTAGGTCAGTCGCCAGTTGACTCCTTTTTAAAGAAATTAATTTCGGACCCTGACTGTTAAAATCATAACGCGCTCTTGTTGCTTTTTGGCATTTTCTTGACCTGTCTCTGAAAACAGCTTATAACACGCTCTTATTGCGATCTTGGGCAAGCAACGTCACTCTGAAATTATTCCATTTTGCTGCACAGGGAAAAGGAAAGAAAAGCATCCACGCCTCATCCCATCGAGAGGCCTGGGTCGAGCAAGAAAGGATACTCGAGGAAAACCGGAAATAATAGCCGACATTCTGCCTTTACGTTTATCTCATATTTTGGCTTGTTTAGTGACTGACATTGTGAACCATTTTCTTAGGAAAAGAAAACAGTGTCCCATGGACCGTTGCTCCCTTAATCCACTTTCTCCAACGGTAGGTGAAATGAATTCATTAATACAATAGATAAGGAACTATTTTAGTCACTCTAAATTGGAGATGGCATTTTTTGAGCTGCATGTACCAGATTGACTTTCGCCTTATCTCTTTTGGGTAGAGTTGGATGGACTCCACGAACACTGATTCTGTTACCCCGAGATCATCAGTACACTTTGAAGTTACTCAAGTTGCTCATGTTTGTTCTGACTAACTAAATGTTGTTGGTATTTTGTTTCAAAACCGAGGATATTTACCCTGACTTAGCAATTGAAAGATCCATTTTGGATTTCATTGTGAAATGCCCTAATCACTCAAACGGCTGTGAATGGACCGGTGAACTCAGAAATGTTGAGGTGAATGTTACAATTTGCTGTTTAATTTTTGCATTTTGTGCGTTTCATCTAAGAAATAATTCTCTTGTTTTGGCCCATGCAGGGTCGTTCTTTCGCTCAACTGGATGAGTTCCCCATAATGATTGTCGGATATCGATTTCTGCAATAACAGTTTGCATGTCGTGTTGTTTGTTTGTCCCTTCGTTTGGCGTAAGCCATGATGACACTCACAGACCACGCGTTTTTGCTTGCATGTTTGCACGCCAGCCTCGCTTCTTATCCCTCGCTTGGGTTATCCTCGCCTCCCCCCTTAACTTTTTGCCTATGAAAGGATTCGCCCGAATGCGTCTCAATTTCACAATGGTCCCAGTCACGTCCTGAAAATACGGTATATTCTTTGGAAATAAATCTAAACGTAACCAAAGAGCTTTTTTTTTTTCAGACACATAAAGCTGGTTGCGATTTCACTGCTATGAAGTGCCCCAATAACGATTGCCAGGATGCTCCGTTGAAAAAGGATTTAGTGAGGCATGTAACAGAGCAATGTCCAAAGCGGGAAGTCAAGTGTCGATACTGCAAAACTCAGCGCTTTCTCTGGTGCAATAGACAGGTAAAGGTGCCATTTTTTTTCTAACCAGCTTCACCTGTAATTCGACAAATACCGAAAGAACGAGATACTACGGTAACAAGAACACTGAAAAGTCATGCATAAGAAAGAGAGGCAGGGAACCCACAACAACCAGAGCCAATTACTGCAGACGCAGAACAGTTTTCAACTTAAACACAAATACAAATAAGAACAATTATTACATACAACAGGTGCTGGGTCGATTTAGCGGTCTGACAACATTACATTTGAGACAAATAGTCTTGTAGGTCTCAGGATTGTCCGGATTAGTTAATAAGCTAATGC
The DNA here is from genome assembly GCA_014634185.1 of Astreopora myriophthalma. Lineage (NCBI taxonomy): Eukaryota > Metazoa > Cnidaria > Anthozoa > Scleractinia > Acroporidae > Astreopora > Astreopora myriophthalma. Next base: position 631,289 of record BLFK01000951.1, on the reverse strand, counting down.
TTGCAGATGGTAAGAAAACATAATTGACTTAAAAGGGTCCAGATTGCGACTTCCAAGGTCCAGTTTGCAAAAGTGTTCCATATGCGAGCACTCCTGCCAGACAAAGTATGAACATGTTTTGATAAGCAGCAGTACAGCAGTAGTCTTACATTTTTTCGGAACTTGACAAATCAGTACGGACCGAACGACTGGTAGGACACAAGTATTCAAGAAAACTAGGTTATGCTTTGCCTTATCAAAAACATCATGTTTGAGAACTCATGTCAGTAGCAAACTTGGCGGAGATTTAAGACTGCAGTCGACCTTTGTACTAAACGGTGTTCTCAGGCAGACGCAATGCAAATTCTTGTTAATGCCGAGACATTTTGACCTAAGAAAAAATTAAATTGTGCTGTTTCTATGTTGTGTTTTCAAGGATCATTTTGACAAATGCACACAGTACCCAGTCTCTTGTCTTCAGAAGTGTGGTGAGCACGAAATTCCACGTGATAAGGTATTTTACTCACTGGCACTGACTTGTGAAACCCCCTTGTAATATAGCTCTTTACAACTGAGTGCTGAAAATAATTTCGCATGTTTTAGTTTTGCATCTTTTCCTGGCCTGACCTGGCCTACCCTCTATCAGTGTCTGCACATCGTATTATTGTATTGTTATAAAGTTGTACAATTAGGCGAGACTTACCGGTGAATTGTGGTTTTCATTGAGACTCGAGGATCGAGCTCGAGCAGCGTTTGGCGGTTTAGCTTTTGGCGATTACCGGATATTTGAGGTTCTTTGCTCGGTCTTTGCTCCAGCCTTTTCCCTCAAAGGGGGATTTTCCACCAGTCGTCAAGCCTTTGGATAGAGGCTTTGTATGGCTAACGGAGCTTAGCGAAAGCAGGTCACGCCGAAAAGTTTATGCTGCTTGCGGCTGTAATGCATGACAATGGCCTCCGTATTTGTTTCTTGTGGTTCTTCGGGTCATTCGGCTTTTTCATCCTCGTCTAAGCCTGAATCTAAAAAGTTCTCTTCCTCGAAGTCTTCAGCTTCGTCTGCTCGTTAAACAGTTTGGCTGACGTAAAGCCAACGAGGAGAATCCCATTGAAATCGCAGTAGAACATCACGCGTCCAAACCACTTTGAAGTCATAGATAATCACAAACCGCACGTTTGTCATCTCACGTGACCCCCAATGTGAAACATGATCCCCTTGAGAGGCCCCTATGATGCGGCGCATGCTGCATCCTATGGCCTGTTTCTCGAAAGTCCCGAAACTGCGTTCTTATTCTGAAAATCTGGTCAGTTAACATGCTTTCAACATAGGAAAAAGCAAACCAACTGCAAAGTTTCCTGGCTTAAAACGTGTTTCTTTTCAAGATTCGGGGGGTAGTTTCGGGGCTTTCCGGAAACGGGCCTCTGACTTGGCAACAGTCTTAAATTTAGTGAAGTACTTCTATTAAATAGTGATACTTTTCATATGAATATCTAGATGAACGTCCACATCGAAGAAATTTGTCCTTGCACCTTGGTTGATTGTACTTTTGCGTATGTTGGCTGCACAGCAAAGGTATAAAGCTATATATTAAACAGAATAGCGTTAAATCAACTAACATCCCTTCCATGCATGTAATTTCTGAGGTGTACAAGACAATCTAAAGGAAAGATTATATTTTTTATATTTTTATCAAACCTTTAAAATCACTCCTCCTCCTTCCCCCCCCCCCCCCCTACGCCCCCCAAGAAAGTACCTTTAAATATATTGAAGAAAGTTTGACTTGATTATTGGAACCTGTTGAAATCACGTTATTTTTCCCCTCAAAGATTCAAAGAGGAGCTCTCGAAGAACACGTCAAAGAAAACACAGAACTTCACTTGACACTGGCTTGTAAAAAAATTCACGAGTTTCAGGGCTTGTTAGCTGTCAACGTAGACAGTGTTCAAGAATTTCAAGCCGCAATTGGAAACGCTGACAAAAATATTAAAGATTTGAAGGAATCAGTCCGCTTGAACGATGAGGAACTGCAAGTGCTACGACAAAAAATTGCTGTGCTAGATAACACCTTAAACAATCTTGAAAGAAAACATGACCGCAGTGCTAAAGAATTGAAAGCCACCATTGGAAACGTTAACAAAAAGGTTACAGATTTGCCGAGATTAGTCCGCCTGAACAATGAGGGGATGCAAGAGATACAAGATAAAATGGCTGTGATGGCTTGCAACTTGCACGAACTTCAAAGAGAAGAAAGTGACAGTGATGAAGAACAATGGGCACTACAATCCGAAGTTGATTCCTTAAGTAAAGACATGAAATGGTTACAAAATTCAATGCACTATGGCTTTCATGATCTGCGTCGAGAGCTTTCCTCGATCAGGTATAGACACGCAACACTCGAATACGAAAATAGTCAGCTTACTGATGATCTTCGTGACCAAAAGGAGCAGATCCAATCCATGAAAAAAGACCGCACACATTATGGTATTTGTGCCTCATTTATTTTCCTTTTTTTTCTAGTTTGCATTTTCATTTCTTTCCACTGAAACTGGAAAAAATGGGTTAAATTAGCTCAAACCAAGATTTTTGCAGGATTCGGAGAGGGCATGGCATAAAGAGGCTCTTACACAAATTACGACGAGGATAACCTGCCTCAAAATACAATTTTTTTTTTGCCCAGTGAAAGTGAATCACGTTATAAGCGTGTTCGTTACCTAGCGCTAAAGGCATCGAAAAACTGAAGGATTTCATATGTCATAGTCACCGTGAAAAATTCTCGAAAACCTCCTTTCGCTCTGCTCCACAAACGATACCTTGATAAAAATTGTATCGTCTTTTATATAAGAGCGAGAAAATAAATCCTTATGATGCACAAACTCCCACACACCACAGGCCGGCTCGGCTGCTTCACTCGGTCTTTTAAGTCCCTCAGCAGTTTGCTGAATCTGTTGTCTTAAATGTCTTCTTTTCTGAACTAACTCGTTTTGATCCAGCAAAGTAAAGACAACAGAGTCTTGAAATGGCCATATAAGAAATCCGTCAAACTCCCCGACCAGAATCCGAAGATATATCGACATGAAGTCACCTTTTTCTTGCTCCTTGTTATTCTCCGTGTAGTAACCACCCGGATACAGCTCCAGCTCAAACCTGTAACCATTATGACAAGAATAAAAAGGATCGCTGGCAATCACAGTTTGTTCGTTTGCTTGAGCAGCCGCCATAACGCACGCAAAGTTCGGTATTTTCCACACAAATGGTGAATGCCGCAAACGTTCTAACTTTTCTTCTAAGAGAGTTATCTTCTGTGCTTGTTCCTCGATTGTTCTGGACATATTAACCAGTCCCTTGCAAGCGAGATTAAGATGAGTGTCTTTCATAGTGTCAAGGTGAGCTTTACTATCCCGCCTCTGAAACTGAAAGAATATAACAATAGCGCTTTTGAAGCGATACCCTTGGAGTAAACGCAACTCAAAGAGCTTTTATTACTCTCCTACTTCTTTCTACTAAAATAATAAAAAAAAAAAACATTTCGGACCCATTTAGGGGTAGCCTATATTCCCTAGAAACCATCCTTCCTCTCTCGTGTTTATCACGATAGCCCAGTAAATAATTAAAAAAAAAAAG
>BLFK01000951.1:600964-606784 GCA_014634185.1 Astreopora myriophthalma | reverse complement strand
TTTTTTTTTTTTTTTTTTTTTTTACTTAAGGGTCATGTTGAATACTGCAAGAAATGCCCATGTGTCTGCCCCCAGAAATGTGGAAAAAACAACATACCAAGAGAGAAGGTAAGTGCATGTTCTTGACGAAGTGATTTTATATTACATCCCTGTTATTGTGAACAGAAATACGCTATTGGTCGGCAGTGGGATCCTATATAGATCGCAACAATACAATTGACAAAAGTACCTCCTATATAAATTAGAAAAAGAAAATCTGTGGTGCAGAAATCAAGGTAAAACGTCAACGGCCTCTTAACGATTTTTGAAATCTTCTTAATTAACACTGGAGATTCCAGTTCAACTGAGCTGCGCACTGCGTCACGGGTTCAATCACCAACACAGCATGACCATTCTGCCGGCTACAAGATTGCATAATTTTATCAACACCGAAATCAAAGAAAAATACCTTCAATTGCATTTCAGCTCAAACATCACACGAAATATGAATGTGCCCTTACTAAGATGGACTGCAAGTATGCTCATATTGGCTGCACAGAAAATGTAAGTTTAGATAATATAATTTGTTACTGGAATTTTTTTTTTAAGAAGAAAGTGACGGAAACGGTAGAAATTTATAAAATTTTCATGTTAATGTTGCAGTGAATCAGGTAAGAGTGTTCCTCTATGAATTTGCGGGCTTATCCAGCACAGTAACAAATTGATTTATTTTTCGAGACACTTTACGCTCCGAATGAAAACAAAGGGTCGTCACGGTAACCAATCAGTGGAGGCCCTGTCCATGTTACGCTTGACTTCGTCATATTGCATTACTAGCTTTCATCACAACTTAATTTCGCGGGAACGGGTATTCTTAAATAGACTCATTTGTGGCTGTGCTGGGAAGCCCACCCAGGCCATAGGAACCCTCTTACCTAATTCACTTTTGTCCATTTGAATTGCCTTTGATCAAGGTGGCCAGAAAAGATTTCTCAAGGCATCTAAAAAATGACATGGAAAAGCACTTGAGCCTTGCTTGCAGTATTATTGACAAACACAGACTGCAGATGATCCCCAAGTTCATTTGGAAGTTTGACCGTTTTGCTCAGCGCCGAGAGCTGGCAAAGAATGGTGGAGAAAAATTGTACGCAAGTCCTCCATTTAGTGTTGGACCACAGGGATACCAAATGCGGATGATAGTGTGTCCAAATGGAGACGGTGCAGGAGAAAACACACATTTGTCAATTTTTGCGCAAATTCTTCGGGGAGAATATGATGCCATATTGCCCTGGCCTTTTAGGCTTGTTGTGACATTCAGCCTTATTGACCAGCAAGCAGACCTAAAGGAGAGGAAAAACGTTCAGCGCAAATTCGTTCCAGCAAACGGCACTCACCTTCCAAACAATGCGTTTAATAGACCATTAGCCCGCATGCCTAATTCATCAATGGGGTTCAGTACATTTGTCACTAGGGAAACTCTTCAAACAAGATGCTATGTTGTAGATGATACACTGTTTTTTCAAATTGAAGTTGATTTGATAAATTTATTTAGTTAAGAGAATGTTGACGTATCATTATGTAGAAGAAAAACCCAAAACTTTTAAATTTATAGTTACTTTAAAGAGCGCCAACCACCGAACAATCGGCGAGTTGAAACATTTCTAGTTCCTATGGCGTCTCATTACAATCATGTTAGTTACAGTTCGTTTCGTATTAGAAAATCATTAATATTAAAACAATAAATTGTTTTAGTCTAATTAACTTCAATGAACTGATATTCACGCAATTTCTCTTAGCTTCTTTTATTCAGTAATGTGTAGGGTTGAGGAAATCTTGTAAACGAGTCTTTTTTAAATATTCCACTACTTTGTAATCATATTGTAGCTGCATGTGCTGCACAAATAGTGCATCACTGCAAATGAACTTTTACTGATTTGTTTTTGGTAGATACCTAGTTATACCATGACAGTTCGTTTATTCGATTTTGTAACATGTCGTTATTGATTTGAATGTCTAATTTGCTTATACGATACTGGTTACCAGACATCAGAAACAGGACAAAATACCGCAGTGCGTATTGTGTGTTTGCGTATGTAGCTTTCGATTGGGGAATACAGATATGCGCTCTTTAACAACTTCGGCGTCTTTCGTTTTTCTCAAGACTCAGTCTCGGGAAGCCAGCATTTCGCAACGCTAGGCAGTTTGTCTTGTGTTAGAACAGATTTGCGGCGAGAAAAGTTATAAGTTCCTCGAAAAAGTGTGGTTTGTGGTTAACTCAAATAAGTCTCGTGGTTTTTCCGTTTCCGCATGCGACAATGCAGCGTTGTCGAATCTCTGCACGTTCTGGAGCGTTTCCGAAAGTCTCCCTTCTGGCTGGTGATTTAAAACGCGGTAGACTGGACGGGATGCCAAAACGCCGAGAAAGGCTTTTGTTTTCGTTTTCGGTACAAAAATGTTAAAACGTGGACAGGGCCTCAGTTTGCATCATCGGTTATAAGCAGACCCAGTTTGCAAGCCAAAACGGGTGTGTAAGCTGCGCGTTACTTGTACACGTTACACGGTCAGACGACAGGTTTGCGCATGCCTAGTTTGGCACGTTACACAGAAAAGAGGCTTTATATGTCATAGTCAAAATCTCCTTTCACTCTGCTCCACAAACGATACTTTGATAAAAATCGTATCGTCTTTTATATAAGAGCGAGAAAATAAATCCTTATGATGCACGAACTCCCACACACCGCAGGCCGGCTCCGCGGCTTCACTCGGTCTTTTAAGTCCCTCAGCAGTTAGCTGAATCTCTTGTCTTAAATGTCTTCTTTTCTGAACTAACTTGTTTTGATCCAACAAAGTAAAGACCACAGAGTCTTGAAATGGCCATACAAGAAATCCGTCATACTCCCCGACCAGAACCCGAAGATATATCGACATGAAGTCACCCTTCTCTTCCTCCTTATTATTCTCTGTGTAGTAACCATCTGGATACAGCTCCAGCCCAAACCTGTAACCATTATCACAAGAATAAAAAGGATCGCTGGCAATCACAGTTTGTTCGTTTGCTTGAGCAGCTGCCATGACGCACGCAAAGTTCGGTATTTTCCACACAAAGGGTGAATGCTGCAGACGTTCTAGCTTTTCTTCCAAGAGCGTTATCTTCTGTGCTTGTTCCTCGATTGTTCTGGACATATTAACCAGTCCTTTGCAAGCGAGATCAAGATGAGTGTCTTTCATAGTGTCAAGGTGAGCTTTACTATCCCGCCTCTGAAACTGCAAGAATATAACAATAGCGCTTTTGAAGCGATACCCTTAGAGTAAACGTAACTCAAAGAGCTTTTATTACTCTCCTACTTCTTTCTACTAAAATAATAATAAAAAACATTTCGGACCCATTTAGGGGTAGCCTATATTCCCTAGAAACCATCCTTCCTCTCTCGTGTTTATCACGATAGCCTAGTAAATAATAAAAAAAGGACGTATTATTAGTGACCAGGCACATCCGGAAAAACCTACTAGTCTCATCCAATTGCTAGTTCGGACGGTCTACTAAGGAGCTACAAGAGACTGGTGGAAGAGTAATTGTCACTAAAAGAAGTTCTCATTTTCACCAAATACTCATGTGTTACTACTCAATATTACGCTTTCTCTTGTGTTACCTTAATGGTGCAGCCTATTGCTTCGTATTCACAGTTTATTACAGTCAGCGGACACATCTGTTCAATGTGACGACACAGCTGCATGTTGGAGCAAGTAATTGCAAAAACAAATGTGACATAAAAAGGACTTCTCGAGACCGTAACAGTACTAAATCCCAAAAGAGTACACCTTGTATCGCGTCAGTACATGTGTAGCCGGCTCATCAAAGCTAAGTCAAGTAGACAAGGTCTGTACCAGTGACATGAAGCACTTAAGGAAGCACTTGTCTGTAACAGTGACATGAAGCACGGGAAGAAGAATTCCAGTCACCGCTACTGAAGGTTATTGCGGGCCCTGGGGCCCGTTTCTCGAAAGCCGGGAAACTTTTCGGGTGTATTTCGGGTGCCATAATTATCTCCTTATCAAGACGTTTTCAGCCCTGAAACTTTGCAATAAGTTCTCTCTTTCTTATCTTGACAGCACGTTAAAAGACCAGATTATCGAAATAAGCGGATCGCAGTTTTATAGTTTTTCGGGCCCGTAAACTTTGAGGGACTTTCGAGAAACGGCCCTCTGGTTCCAATAACAGGCGTGATCACGTGTGCTATTGTAATTTGTCCAGCTAGGGAGGCAGGTGACTATTTGCCAAAGATCTACTACTACTGCTGTGTCAGTCGCTGCTTCTGACCTGTGTCATTAAAGACCAGTAAGTAGAACGATACCTCTTCTCTTGGAATGTTCTTTAATCCACATTTATTGCTGCATTCCACTGGAAACTTCGCGCATGAATCATTATGTGACTAAACAAGAAACAAATGAAAAAAAAAATAATAAAAAATGTGCATTTCCTGTTAATTCCTCAATCCATCGACCGAAATAAACTAAACTGGTACATGCATGAGATAGGCTGACAAAGCTGTGGTTTCCGGATGTGAGGAAAAAGGCTAAGAATCTCCTGAAAATAAACTTATTAAAGCACGAAGCGCAGAACAGTTACACAGTAAACACGTTTATTCTTAAGACTTCTGACGACCAAATAAGCACCACTACAACTTACTTTTTTCTCCAGTTTAGGAAAGCAATAAGCGCAGAATGCGCACTGCATGACGGACCACAGGCAAGTGGACTCCACATGTTCAATGACATCCTTGCGAAGCACTTTTTGATGACATCCAGCATTAATACACTGCACCGGATGAAAGGAGCAAACCTCTCCGTGTTTCTGAAACAGATGTTAGAGGCACAACCTCAGCACAAGTGAACCGGCGAAAGCAGTTAAAGAAATAATACGTCAGATTAACTCAAAGGCGATAAACAGTCGGCGAAGTGATTGTGATTCAATGCGCCACTATGACAAACTTGGGTAGTCATGGACCTCATTTCCACAAAATGGTTCCATGATCCGGTCTCGGTCATATAAACCGGGTCCCAGTTAGTAGGTTTGGATCGTTTAATTAGGTCTCATCTTCTACTTGGAATAAAAGACCTTCTAGTTCGCCCCAAACTACGAAAAGTCAGCAGCGGATAATATTAGTTACTTTTTATCAAAGAATGTTAAAACTTGTCAGGGAAGGAGTAAGCGACAAAACTAGACTGCTAGGGGTTCTCTTTTTCCAGTGTTCTCCGTAAGCACCGGCTTACTTTTCCCGGGGGAGGTCCGCCGAACCCCCCTTAATTAGAGGGCACCCACCCCCACCCCCACACACTGCATCATCGCCGTGCGCAGGATGCGTTGCGCCTTGATACAATAAACGGGAACTTTACGCCTACTTCAATCTTTTTTCCTTCTACTATAAAACTTCGGGAGAACCCTGTTTTTCTCTAAGGGTAAATTAGGTGTTGCTCCAGGAGCGAGCACGGTGTCGTTACATTACAGGTAAGGGTATAGCGGTTCTTGCCCAGCTTACGCCCACATTTAATACTCGACCGAAGTCACCTTAACATCTCTTAGTTCTCCAGTCCAAGAACAACCTTCGTTGGGACATTCAACCTTTGCATCCAATATTCTACGATGACAAGCAACATCAGAGAAAATCTAAAAAGAAAAAGTAGAGAGGAAATTATTTCCTTCTCTCTATACTTTGGGATAAAAACGCGATGGCAGCCGCGGGATGCCCCTGGGAGTCGCTTCTGTGAAACTGACAAGTTACTACAGTTAAACATAAAATGAACGATCAGCTCTTTGTGGCTTTGAGACAAAAAGACAAAACG
>BLFK01000951.1:593464-595964 GCA_014634185.1 Astreopora myriophthalma | reverse complement strand
CTCACATCGTTTGATCTGCAACAACAACAAAGCTATATGTCACGAGACAAATACTTTTTTAGAGGGGTCTTCATAACGAATAAGTACCTTGATGTTGCAGCCTAGAAAGTCGTACTGGCAGCTAACGAGGGTCTGAGAACAATCGACATCTTGATGTGTTATTATCTAAAATGAGAAAGTGCATACATCATTGTATTACTGGATATGTTCCATAGCACCTTATACCTTTGGTGGACATAATCACGTGCGCTTGTGCGCTTCTTTTGGACAATCTTTCACCCGGTCACAACAGGAGCCCTTTTCATGGCAATATGTGACAGGCCTTTAAGGCAAGGTGTTTCGTTATACGACCACTTACCTCCTCTCTAGGTATAAGCTCACCACATCCATTGTCACAATCAATAGGTCGCCTGCGACATTCCAAAAAGTGCTCCTGTGAATAACATACAAATGAGAAAACCGTATGAGAGTGGCACGTTTCCATAGAACTAAAACCAAAGTAACCTCTTATTTGCTGGTCAGTCCGGTGAGTTCTGACCAGAAGGTCGCTATTCTGCGCCAACGTTAATTGGTGGTGTACCGTTCTATTTAGCGTAACTTAATATCTACTACCTCTTCATCGCATTTCGCGTATTGCTCATCACAGTAAGCACAATGCACAGGTCGCCATTTGCAGGAGTTCGTCACGTGATCTTCCAGCCGTCTCCTTTCCACTGGCGTTTTGCAATGGGGATTAGGGCAGACTATTATCTGACAACCACAGCTCTGTAAATGAAGCTGGGAGATAGACACACTATAAAGTCAAATTTATCTACTTTTTCTCGTATGCATTATTAAGCCCCTATGCCTTCTCTGGCGGCTGATTGGTTTAAAAACATGACTATACTTACCTCCACATTACGGGTCTCCCCAGTCCAACCGCATCCTTCACTCGGACACCTCACGTGGCGGGACAGGATGTTTCTTTCAGTTGCTTTGTCCGGAAAGATATCCTAAAACAAAGCATCATCAACAGAAACAATAATATTGATTTTAATTGCGTGATTTGCGTCGTCAAATTAAAGCACGCGTCGCCATCCCTGATGGTTTATTCATTAGAAATGTCTGGAAAGAGACGAGAATAAAGGAATGGAGACATCATGCTGATATGCGCTCCTAACGTGTGGTAAATTTGTTTCATATTTTTACGCAAAGAAAGGAAAAGTTAATTACCTTTTCTGGATCTAAAGCCTCTCTGTCCACTGGACATTCGGACACTTGTCGTCTGGTGTCAATAAAAAAAGTTATAATTCAATTTAAAAGATCGCATCTGTTGACAAGATCAGAGAAAACCCAATACCTCGTGCCTTTAAATTTGTTTGAAGACACGAAAAATCCGATATAGTGTTTTTTTCCCCCGCGAAATATGTCATTGGGCCTTGTTAGGGGCACTGTAAACTTCACCATTAAAAAAAATTCCAACCTTCGTATTATCGAACAAAATTCAAGGTTAATACTGTTGAGCCTCGCTAACCATGAAATGCCAAAAAAAAGAACGTATAAAGAGAAAAACTTACAGATGGCCTTTATAATATACCATTGAATATCCTATTATTTCAGATAACATTTACTCCATATAAATCGCCACAAATAGATTCGAATTATATGTATTTAAGGACGCAGTTCTCCGTGCCTAACGATGCTTCATCACACGTATTTTCGAAGACGCGTTTAAAGATAAGGATCGTATTTATTATCCACGCCTCTCACCTTCTCATCGCTTCGTTCAAGCACTTCTTGCAATATCTATGCCCACATCTCGTGAGAACAGGCTCTCGCAAAGGCAAATGACAAATGAGGCAGTGATATTCATCGAACACGGCTGACACAAAGTCGTATTCGTATCCAGAAGGTAAATCAACTTCCTCCATTTTAATTAACTCGACGAAGATGAAACGATTCTAAAACATCACGCAAGGCGGTCACGGTACAAGGCTTTCAAGTTAAGAAAGGAGGAGGGGAACAGGGGTTGAAAAGAAAGTGGACCAAAAGAGAAGGAAACTGTTTAGATTTCGTATGAGGAAAATAATATTTTCCTTCGTTTTACTTTTGTAAGGTAGGGGGTCAGGAAGTTTTTCCCACACTCGATGAACACTAAGGTTTTCTTCATGTTTTCACTACTTTAAAAGTGAAACGATCTGACCTGGAAAGAAGTGACCCCATACCCAATGTAGACTAAGGGCCTGGTTGAATTAGCAAACAATATTTCCACGGATTGCTGTTTAGTGCCAAGTTGTTTGAAGCAGTATTAGTGCTAACCCTGGGTTTAAACTAATGGATTGTCATGGGAATCATTTTAATTGGACTGGCTAAACTCAGAATCACTCCCTTACTTAGCTCGTTGCATTATTCCACTGAAACTCAGAAACTCACAAATGTGGCCCAGGGTTCATATCCTGCTCTGACCAATAAATGGATTTGACTTCGGTGGTCCCGAATTGAGGGTCTCCCTGGGGGACTT
>BLFK01000951.1:567842-579811 GCA_014634185.1 Astreopora myriophthalma | reverse complement strand
AAAGGGAGGAGGGAGGATGGATGTGGAGGAATGACCATAACAAGAAATGAGGCAAATGGTCGTCTGCCAATTCCCTGCCCTCAACGTGCAAAAAGAGCTAAAACCACCATGAAACAATTTATTTCCATATCTGAATTGTTTTACCACTGATCGTTGAGACGCATGTCTTAAACTGGGTAGAAATGGAAATATCATTGCCTGTGATAATCGGAAAACTCGAGCGACTTTGGAGCAGACCCTCGCGTGAAATTCAGTTCAAAAGGAACAACAAGGTAACAGTGCACAACACGTGTACGGGCGTCCTGTCAAACAGCTGAATGAGTGCACATAAATGCCGAATCTACGAACATGTATGAAAAGTATCAATCCAAAACTGTGAGTAAAAAAATCAGTGACCAAATCTGAGTGGATGTACACGAATGTGTACATCCACTCAGATTTCCACAACACCCACCATTTTGTCCATCCCTTTTGGACCAAGACTTGTTCGTATAGCATCAGCGACAGCTGTAAAACAAGCCATTGTTTGTTATCCTTTGATACCTGAGATACCAAGCATTACGCTAGCTCACTCATCAGGTAAATTCCTTCATTACCTTTTGCAGCAGTAATGTTGCTCATGCGAATCTCGGCGGGTTTATCCTTGTCCTTAAAAGCGCCCTGTTTATTCCCACCCCCCGAACTGGTGGTATTTGTCTTTGTCTGAACCTCAGGCATAATGGGTGGACAAAAAAAGAAATCTTGTTTCCTCCCAGCAATTTGAAAGCTTCAATACAGGCTTTATACAAACGATGAATACGGATTCTCAGCAAGAATCTTCCACACTCCACACAGCACACCGACAGTCCGACAGACCAGCTGGTTCAATGAGCCCGCAAAACCTTAGGGGCAGCAGTTAGAATTCGTGACAGCGTAAATGATGAACTAAATAAAAAGGAAGGAAGATGTCTGCCAAGGGAAATAAGAATATACCGCTTGACAGTTTGCCTGTCTTAGATAGTTTACCGGAGGAAGAGGTAAAACTGATTGGAAAATCTCGTATAGTTCTGATTCTTCTGATACCTCAACCAATTTATCATCACAATTTCAAGAAATTTGTCGGGATAGTGCTTCAGTTTTTCAATCAGCTGATCACAATAAAATCGACTGTTCCATATTTAGGAGGAGAAAGAGGAACCTTCATTTATAAGGAAGCTTGACTTCACTTTTGACCCTGAGTGTGTAACATGCAAACTTATCAGTGCCTCAGTTTGCTATGGCTCGGGAGTTCTTGTCTTATCCTCTCTTAAACAGATCCCAGCTTCAAAGCTGCCAGCAAAAATTATGTCAGGAATTTTTGGAGTAGGTATGTTGTAGCCTCTTTCCATACTAAACGTTCGCCGGCCACGATCTTAAATCTTCGATTGTACTGCATGCAGCTGATCTTGAAAACTGTACAGGTAGAAGACTTAACTTATAGAAAACAGCCCTTGACCATATTCTTTAGAACTGATGGAGAATACATTGAATTTGCAAATTCAAGCCTTGGATTAAAAGATGAAAGTCTGAGCAAAGATGCTAGATTGCTCAAGCCTTGGACTAAAAGACTAAAGTCCAAGCAAAGATGCAAGATTGTAAAACAGTTATTTCTTTGCACCAGGCTGTTGTTAAAGGCCTGACTAAACATAGTGTATCTTGGTTTCTCTTACAGGTCTTTTTGCTGTTGGCACATTGAGACTCTTTGTGCCTGGAAATGATCCTAATGCTCCTCTGTTTGGAGGAAAGGAAAATTCCAGTGTGGACCAAGAAAAGAGCAATTGATATCTATTGGACACAAGCATTTTTCATCATTAACTTACATTGCATTACATTGCATTACATTGCATTGTTCCATGGACATTGACTCTAATGCTGTTGTGCAAGATAACTATATCCAAAACATGAGTTTTCATCATCTAGTGCATTGTGGCAAGCCTCCTTTTTTTCCTATGTTCATGTTTTTAATACTACATTTCTGAACTACAGAAACCACCCACCTGTGGAATATGCCAAAATTTGACATCACTGCACTGCCTGCTTTCACTTTTGAAATACTTGAAATTCCTGAGAAGCTATGCCATGGGTTCAGAGCTGATACTTCTGAGGAATTTGGAGTCATAAGTTATAAGTGAAAGTGGTGATGTGAAATTCAGGCCTGTTCCACTGGTCAGTGATTTTAATAGTAGCCTTGTGGAAAAAATAGGACTTCTAATGTAGTTTTATAAACATTTCTGGATGCCCTAGCAGGACAAAGCGTAAGAGGAGTTGTCTTTTGGAAGTGCTGGCTAAGGATTGTTTTTTCTTGACGTCGGGGTAGCCTTTCGGAAGGTAAATCTCGGTTCAATAGCAATTCTTTCTTTTGTTTCAGTAAACCAACATGGTTGCTGATCACATAAGCAGAAACACTCTTGTTGAATTAACTTTTCTTTCTGGGTATAGTCCAGAGACTTCTTTTTCATGACCCATCACGTCAGTACCAAATTATTTTCTGCTGCCATATCATTGAATTTGCCTTATTGTACAAAATAAAGCTCCCATTAAAGAACATTCTCTCCAATCGTGGAAAATAATGCATTTAGGTAGGGGAGTCCCCTACTATCACGTTTTCACCTCGTGCGGAGCGAGTGGCGTGATCAGGATGTCCATATAAAGGCGTTGTCAGCCCAATGCCCTTCGGACAAAGCACGCCTAGTAAACCTTTGTGCTAATGTACCCACACTCGGCTTATTATCGTGGTGTCTTGATTTATAATGCTTAGAGCTCTTGGTGATCCGTATTTTGTGGCAAAATTTCAGTGCACGTTTGGCTTGAGAGAGATTCGGCCGGAAGAAAATGGTTTTCCATCCATACGTGACGGCAAAGACGAGCGATCGACACAAGGAAAGCCAGGAGTACCCGCTTCCAATGGATACTGCACTCACTCAAATAACGTCCACCCAAAATCTACTAAACTTGTACATCGCAACGGGTTTGTTAAAACTGAACCGACTGAAAAGCCCCGCATACCTGTGGATCAGAAAGGAAACCAGCTGTATGAATTTAACAGTTTTTTCCACGCGCTGTTTTGGTTTGGTTCTTCCTTAGGCTACGAATTATTCTATATCACTTTTTTCCCGAACATGTTTTGGAATTTCGATGAATACTTAGCGCGGAGAACTCTGGTTATGTGGGCGCTCATCATGTACATAGGTCAAGCTGCAAAGGATGTAATTCAATGGCCCAGGCCACCTTGCCCTCCCGTTATTTCAGTGGAAAAGCGGTTTGAGGCTGAGTATGGTATGCCTTCGACTCACGCAATGGTTGGCACCTTGATCCCGGTTTGTTTGGTGTACTTTACGTACGATCGTTATCAGGTTTGCACATTGTTTATTTATATATCTGTGAAGTCTATCAATCAAAATTTAGGTTGTGTTCATGTTATTTCTTATCTTTCCCATATTTATTTATTTATTTATTTTAAAACCACATCCTGTCCTTGTGATGACAGAGCCTGTTGTGGTGCCCAGGCATGAAATGATATTACAAAACTATTATTTTTCAGATGTTTGTTGGTCATATTCTGTAATCTTATGCTCATAGTTTGAAAAGTAAACTCAACTTTCTTCTCTCCCTACCTCCACTTGCTTAACCTTAGCTGAAATCTGTATTTTTGTTTTGCAGTATCCCTTGTATGCAGGTGTTTTGTTTGCCATATGTTGGTGTGTCCTGGTTTCAACCAGTCGGCTTTACATGGGTATGCACACACTTCAGGTAATTTAATGTGGAGATTACTACCGTTAGTTGCAGCTAGGCGTAAACATGTAACCTAGAAAACATGATCTAGCTAACTGGCTATCAAACAAGGCATGTTTGGCGAAACACTCTACATTTGAAGGACTGCAAGAGCAATTTTCCAAAAACAAATTGACCCTGACTTGTTACACTAGTTTATATTATGCTTCTGCTTTTCATAAAAGTGGTATGAAAGTTTGTTTAATGGGCTTTCAAACTTCAAATGTTTGATGCCCAAACATGCCATGTCAGATCATGTTTTTAAATCACACATTTATGCTTAGCTCCAACCAAGGCAGGGTAAGCCAGGGCTGAGTCATTTGAAGGAGGGTTTTATGAAACCCTGTAGGTTGTCATGGTAATTAGGGCTTACCCAGCTACAGAGAATCTGGTCCAGGTGATTTGAGCCAACCCCTTATCATGAACTCATAGATCACTGTTACCTGACATATTAAATGACATTTTTTTCTTGCAGGACCTTCTGGCTGGGGTGTTATTTTCTTTACTTCTACTTGTCACTCTGCTGCCTCAACTAGACGTGTCAACTGAAAAATGGCTGTTAAGCTCACCCAACACACCGATATGTGTAATTCTTGTGGGAATAATCATGATAGTCCTCTACCCTTCACCACCAACACAGACCCAAACCAAAGGGGATACAGCGATGATTGTCTTCGGTACATGTGGTGCTCTGCTTGGTTGTTGGGGAAGATGTTACTTCCAAGGCTTGCCAGACCCATATCTTGGTGCGCCATATCCAATCCGCATTCCTGGCTCAAAGAAAATAATCCAGATTCTTTGCAAGTTTGTTTTGGGTGCGACAGTGTTGATACCTACACGTGCAGTGTTGAAATGTACAGTTCACACTGTTGTGCCATGGCTTCTTGCAGAAACAGATCCTAAGAGGAAGAAAGATGTTTCTGAAATGCCACATCGCTTTTTTACTTATCTGGTGCTTGGAATCACTGCTGTTGGCTTTGTTCCACTTATGTTTCCTTACTTGGAAATGTAACCAATCACTATCTTTGTTCTTGTGCATTGGGATTGGTTTATTCTTCCACTTCTGCTATTCACTTAGTCTCCTTCGCAGCTGTTGTTTGGTATGTCATGCAATGCTCCCCCAAGGGGGAAAACAGCCGCAAAGGAGACTACTATTGACTCCAATAATGTGGTTTTGGTTTGATTGTAATCAATGGAATTGGATTCAGAATTGGAAAAATTGCTTATGACTCCAAGGTTGTTTGATTTTCTTTAGCTTGTAAAACTGTACTCCTCTGATTCTGACTATGACTCCATCACTAGCGAAAATCAGTCTTGAAATCTGTTTGTTGTCCAAATTGTATAAGACAGAGAGTAAAATTGTTTGGCACTGGAAGTGAAAGTGCCAACCACAAACTATAAACTTATGATTGTCTGCTGCAGCTCCAATTATTGCTTCAAGTTGGTTGTTAACTTAGGCCCCATAAAGTTACTGATTAATTTTGTTTCTTGTGTAAATAATTCAATTTTGTGACACTTCTGGTTAGTGCAGTTGGTCATTTCATTCTAAAGCCACGACAGGCTATGGTGTAAAAATACATCTCTTTAGCAACTAAGCGTATTCATTATTTCTCTCAATATTGTATTTAAATGTGTAGGTTTATTGGGTTTGAGCTCATTGATTAGAGTGGGTTTCAATCAAGTGTTGAAAATAATTGATTGCTTTGGTTTGCTCTATGACTGGATGAAAAGACTTGCACAAACTGTTAAACCAATCACAAGCAAAACTCAATCCAATTGCAATATAGTCACTCGAGTTGCTTGACTTAGGTACTTTGCGTTTTACTTACTTTCTTGACTTACTTCGAGCTGCCTTGACTTACTTTGCATTTGATTGGCTAGAAAAATAATTTAGGAAATAACTTTGTTTTGTGATGGGCTGAAAGGTGTATTTGCTTCAGAACATGATTGGCTCATTTGATGATTGACTCATTTGATGATTGGCTCTGCAATTACTTTGGTTTCGGTTTTACATGTACAACACTCAATTGAAAACCACTCTATCAAGTATTGTGTGTTTATTTGTGATGATCCTTGTCAGTTGCAAACCAAAATGTGCTGTTTTCGAGTAACAAATAATGGTTTTAAGATCAAGAATTATTACTTATGACCAAACAAACAAGACATGATAGAAAAAAAAAAAAGGGGGGGGGCAAGGGGTTGTATCAATGAATTAGTGCTGATTTCTTTTCACCACAACTTGAGCAAGTACTTAAGTGTTGTGAATGAGTTCTCAGGGAAAAATTGTGTTCTCATTATTTAATTAACAATAACTTAAAAAGCTTTTACAGCATTGGCATTAGTCTTTCCAGAACATTTATTGCTACACGGCTGGTCAACAATATGTTGGTGCCAGCTTTTGTATGATTTGTACTCTTAACTTTCTTATACATACAGTGTAAGAATAAAGTAAAATTGAGCACTACACAGCTGGTCGACAATATGTTGGTGCCAGCTTTTGTATGATTTGTACTCTAACTTTCTTATACATACAGTGTAAGAATAAAGTAAAATTAAGTAACATTGACTTCCCAAGGTGCAAGAAGTGTTGCAATGAGGAAAGTTGATTCACAAATTTGTATTTTTATTTAATACACCTTGCACATTTGTTAATTTGTGATTCTGTAGGAACACAATAATATTACCACTACAGTTTTTATCTTAAAGTAATGTTACAATAATATCGTAACATTTCTCAACCAGGGCCCCTAAACACATTATGATATTTATAATTGGAAATTCCACACTAGGGTAATAATTTTCTTTGTTAATGAAACCACACACGAGACAGAAACTACATTACAAAGTACTTTTAATGCACAAAAGTGTTTTATTAAACACATTTTAATTGCAAAGTTTGGAGTCACTGAAATAAACTTCACTATGCAAGATGCACCATATTGGTCTGCAACAATTCTCTCTGCAATAGCAACTTCACTTTCCATGTACAGAAGAAGTCAAAGCATTTTCATTCACTACCTCATGGCAAATCCAACAATCTGTTCCTGATAAATGAGAAAACAATGTCTTGCAAACAAAGTTCACCAAGCCTCAAAGAGAGTAGCCTCCTCTGCAGACCTTCTCTTGGCTTGTCATGCAATCTTTTGATTGAAGAGCCAAAAGAACATCTATGTAGGAGGCTACCAAGATAGCCTTGCGTGTAAAAAAAACAACAACAAAACAAACAACCAAAAACAACAACAACAACAAAAAAAAAATGGGAAGTAGCCTGAGGAAGAAGTTACCTTGAGAGGTGCTAAAGTATTAGTCGCTATGAGACCAACCGATCGTGCAAGGACTGGCAAAGGGCTTGATGTGGAGTAAAGCCTCTTGAGAATATCTATAGCACTAATCATCGGAACGACACTCTGCTGTCGCCTGGTTTCATACGTTAATAAATGCTCAAGACAACCTGATGAACACAAGACACAGCCAGTCAGGAAAACTTTCATTAGCAAGAAGGAACAGTTAGTACATAATGGTGATAAAGTGCCATGGAAAATAAAGTTGTCCAAATGAATTGAAGCTTCAGTGTCAAGCATCCAACAGAACATAACTTGTTGAAAACGAGTGTAAACGTTCGACAAAGCTGAGTAAGTATGATGCCTATTTGTAATGTGAGCCTCATTTGTACAAATGAAACTGCTGATAGATGATCCAAAATTAAAATTACCAGAACCTGCATTGACCTTAGACTACATTACATACAGAAGATTAAGAAATTACCAATATCTTTCCCTTCTAAAACAGCCTCTGAGAGGACATCTCGTAAGCAAGCAACATCTCCAAATCCAAGATTGACTCCCTGTCCTGCTAAAGGATGAACTCTGTGGGCTGCATCACTGTTTGTCAAAGATCATATCTTGCACATTTAACTCTTACAAGAGATGCACCCAATTTAAAGTGTACACTATTTTGTCATATTGCACTTGCATTGTCAAGTATGAAGTTACAAACCAACACAATTATCTGACTTTCTCCAGAGAATACAGTCTTGCACAAAACCCTTCAACCAATTAATTTTCCATTATTCTCATCAGTGGTATTGCAACAGACGTGAGACAAAGTAGTGTCGTGTAGAAATCAGACCAACCAGACTTACCCTATTAAAGCTAGTCTTGACTTCACGTACTCTGTTGCATGGCCAAAACCATAAGGAAACATGGCACGACTCCCTTCCTCAACTCCACTCACACTTGGGGGAGACTGGCTGACTGATGTTATATCTGTTGATGACAAATAAATCATGTGATTATTGTACTATAACTGAATGTTGTTTGGATATGTAGTGGGATAAAGAAAAACAATCTACAGGAGCAGAGTTAATATAAATCTTGACTACTCACTTGTCCATGGCTGCATAACTGAAGCAAAAAGATATGTCATTCGTGTTGCTTGATCCACAAGAGGATTGCGCTCATAGTCCTCCCACTTGAAATAAAGTAACAGATATAAACATTTACTTAAGAGATAATGTTGGCAATACCAAAGCATTAACATGTCAAAATGACCAAAACAATTACTTGAAAGAGCAATTTCCAAAAAATTCTAAATCATTATGGAAATGAATAATTGCCCAGTTTTGTTACACTAGTAATTAATAAGAAAGGCCTCTAATTACCTTCCTAAATATTGCAATTTATTAGCATTCCAAATTTTATGCTCAAACTTACGAATGCATTGTTTACAGCATCAATGAATCTGTCATCCTCCATAGAAACCAGTTGCTTGGCATTCTCAGGATTCGTTGACCACACTAATGAACTTAGATTTTCTGTTAACTTGACAAAAATTTTGGACAAATAGTGTATTATGTTGCACAGTCTTAACCATTAGCAGTCAAATCCCACCCAATGTCCTTAAGTAAGACAAAAGAATTCTTCAAAACATAAATAATACGAAAGTTATTTTATGACCTTTGCCACTTTTTTAAAGTTATGAGACTTCACCATTACATTTTGAATTCCCAAGGGATATTACATTGTTTTAGATAGTGGAAAAGAAAATAGTTTTTTTTTAAAAATAAAACCCAGTTTGAGATAACAGGGCCCCACTGTACTTTCAAATAAACACATTTTGGCTTCTTACCGGCAAAAGAGCTATTGGTCCCGTTGGTAAAAATTTCTGCCAAGCAACACTATTCTCGGTAATCTAAGAAAAAAAACTGACAGTTGATAATGGACCACCATTGTGCAGTAATGGAATGGTACAACATGACTGTGCATGACAGGGAGACAGGGAATGAGTACTGTATGTTAATTTTTATGGTTTCAGGATATTATACCTCGCCAAGTTCAAGGGTAGCTACTACTCCTGACTGATCATATTTCCAAGAAAGATAATCCATATTTGCCTGCTTGCGCACCAAAGACTGTGGTCCATCTGCTCCTACCTTTCCAAACCAAAGAAAAGGTCAGGACCAGCCAAAGTATGCATTCACTATTATCAAGTGATCTATTTGTATATTATTATTATTATTATTATTATTATTATTATTATTATTATTATTAGCTAAATAGCTGAATTTTTATTTGTACAGCCTGTATCAACACTTTTAACATGTTACAAATTTCTATGAATCAAATGTTTTCAAATTCAATTCATCTCCAATATATCTTCCTGATTACCCACTAGAAAATACATCTATCAATATCTTGAATACACACACCACTAATCTTGAGTGCAGTATTCTTCCATCTTCCAGCTCTAATGTTGCCCAGGGATGACTTACTTTTTCAGCATCCTTGCATGAGAATGAAGATTTCAATATGAAAAAAGAAACAAAACTTACCGAACATGTTTCACAGAGTGATTCAGCATTGATACTGAAGCTTTAGATAAATGCCAATTGTACTGACCTCTCTCCTAGCCAGACCAAAATATCAAATGATTATCTTGCACAGACAGACATATCTTAATTGCATTTATACTGACCACAGACTACACATTCATACCAGATCTCTTGCTGTATCAGGAAGAGTCAATCTCTTGAGCTTTGTTCCATAGAAAACCTTCACTCTAGAATCCAGTGCTTTAAGTTGCTTTCTGAGAGCAGTAATAGTGACAGGGTTTTCTACAATAAACCCCATATCTGAGGAGCTATCACCAAACTCTCTTGATGGATCAAATGAAATATAAGCATCACTGCATGCATCCCAAACCTAAACAAAAATGATGGCATTCCAATACATGCAGGGGTAATCCATGACCTTAAAATAACGACTGCAATGGGAAATGGTTCTGCTTTGACCAACAAATGCAAAGAGATGAAACTTTGTGTCTTGTATTAACTGATATGCTAGTACTTGTGTGTTAATCAATGAGGTCATTTTTCTCTCATCACAGCATTGATAATCTACTATTCCACACACTAAATTAATGCCTGATAATACCATAATGAGTTGTACTTCATGTGAATAATACAAAACCTACTTGCATTCTTTTAAATGACTTGTATCGCATCCTACAAATGTGGTCCCAGGCACCAATACCTAATTTTATCAATGAATCATTGCCACAGGTTATTAAATCAAACCATGCTATAAGTCTTGAATGCTTGACTAAATACAGGAACAGAATAAGTGGTGTTTTTAACTACCAATTATCCCCAATCTCCCCTCCCTGCACACCTTGACAATTAAGCCAAAAGCCAGTGAATCTGTTTGGGTATCTTTATTGAACAAACAAGAGAGCCCAAGGACTTGTGAGGAGACCCCCCAGGGAGGGGGGGGGAGAGTAAAGAAAAGAACAACCCACTCGAATGAATGGAACCGACCACAGCAGGGCAAGCAATCACATGAAAATGGGTGTCAATCAGACCTGGTGAGGGCCTGGGAGTACCTAAGTTATACAGTTTTGGCCTCAATTATGATTTCAGCTATGCTTTCCCCCCTCCCATCTCCAACTGAAAATTTAAAAAAGTGCCTAGCTTACTTTCCAGAAGGTTTTTAGAGCCTGGGGTTATGCTGCTGACACGGTTGCTGTAGACAGTGGTGATGTTCTGAGTTTTGTCTGGAGCAGCCTCCAGCAAAAGTATCTTGTGTCCATCCAAAGTTCTTTCAAGGCCTTTCAAAGAAAAGATGAGCATTTCTATCAGACATTGTTGATTAAAAATACCAGGTTATTGTAAAGTATATCCAATATGCAAGACCAACAATGATCAGAAAAGTACGAAAACATGGGGAAAAAAAACAACAACACAGACACAATTCTACGCACGCTTGAAATGGTTTGAGTCCGATATTTGATACTATGTTTAAACTCAGCGAAAAATATTAAGCTTAATCTCGACCAAAAATTACTCTTTAGCTTCAATAGTTTCGGATGGAAGTTGATAGTACAGTCGACTCACCTAAAGCACAAGCCAAGCTTGTTCCAACCATTCCTCCACCAACAATTGTAATATCAAAGAAACCTTCAACATCTTTACTTGCAGCTGAACAAAAGGAATTTACACGCAGTCTCAAAAAATATTTATTGCATACGATCGATTTTCTCACAGCTGATGCAAACATTTTGTTGTTCGACAGCTCGATAATCCAGTCATGAAGTACATACCTATTATTTTAAAAACAGCTGACCAACAAAGTTCCCTCTTTCTTACGCTATGTACGTGTAACGAAGTACCTCTCTGCAAATCTAAGATGGCTGCCGCAGACAAGAACGTAGTTGGGTTACTAAATGGCATTGCAAGAAGGGAATACTTTGGAGAATCGGAGATCACGGATGAATTTCTTCATCAGGAACTATTCTCTGACATGTCAACTGAACAGTTTGATGCAATGCTGAAGAGATACGAGACTTTGATGAGAAACATTGTCTCTGCAGACATGGACTACAATCAACTGGAAGCTTTTCTAACTTCACAGATGAAGCGAAAACAGGGTTCACTCACTCAAGAACAAGCCGCTGCATTTTTAAAATTCTGGAAATCGCAAAAAGCAAAGATCCACGACGTTTTGGTTCAGAGATCCTCTTGGAACAATAAACTGAAGGATATCAACTGGAGAATTGATTTAAAAAGCCAGGCGAGGCACCTTCAACAGATCAACACCCCTGTGGCTATTGTGGAAATGCAGATCGAGAAAAGAGCAACCGAAAGCAAAGTGAGTGGTCTTCACTGTCGTGAAAAAGTTACCTCA